>JAJKFI010035200.1:0-52677 GCA_029204185.1 Lerista edwardsae | reverse complement strand
AAAATGCCAGCTCTACAGGCTTTGAAACGGAGATGATCACCGCCCCCTACAGTCGGTCACAACTAGACCATTTGGTTGTGGGGAAACCTTTACTACATTGTACCAATGAGTAGTACATTGGGGGATGTGAGCTCCCACCCCCAGCAGCATGGTGTGCCTTATCAATTGTCAAAAATCTAATGGTGCCTTGACAATTTTACCATCTTTTCAGTGTGCCATGAGATGAAAAAGGGTGAAAATTGCTGATCTGGACAATGAATCCAAAGTATTTCTTTAAACCATTTGTTAACAGCCATTCCTGAACTCAAGGTGGCAAACAACAAAACGCAAAAAAGTTGCAAACCTCCAATTCTATTATCGGTCACCAATACAGACTGGAAGTGCTGCTTGGAGCTTTGTTCTCATGAAGTGGGTGAAGTTCTTTGATCCAGTTGCAACTTCCTTTGCTGGCCAAAATGACATTTACACAACTGCTTAAGAACATCAACATTTATTTATAACATGATATAAAAGAAATGATATATGAACATTTGCATTTGAACAATAGTAAGTGGCTTCTTATACTTACATCAGTTGTGCTCATTGTATAATATATACACAATGAACATAATTACATTTGTACACAAACTAACTGGGAACTGAATACCTGCTTATTGCTGTACATACCCTATTCCAATGCAGAAAGAACCCAGTACCTAAAATCCCTACCCTTCATTTTTTTTTTTAAAGAGAAAAGTAAACACTAACATTCATGTAAATGTTGACAACAGTATGGCAGTAATTGACACTGCAACTTGACCAAGAAATAATTACATAGCAGAAATAGGGCTCACTTTAACTTGGTAATAATAATAAAAAGAAAATGGCACCTTTTAAATAGAGAATAAAACATTTACAAATCAAAAAAGGGAAAATACATGATCCTTTTTTAAAAGCATAAATGAGATTTAAGTGATAAGCTGTAAAAGTAACCAATGGAGAAGGCTAAAAAGGAAGTACAAAGTCAAACGCAAGTCCTTACACTTGGAAAAACCCAGAAGTGAAGGTTTTGATTGTAGGCCGCATGTTAAAAAAGAATCCTTAGTTATATGGATGGAAATTCTACGGCAGCAGGCTGGTGTCAGAAGAACAATCTCCAAATCATTTAAGGGTACCGTTGGGACATTTAAAGCTCTCTTGGAATAAACATTTTCCATGAAGTGATAAAAACTATGCTCTGTGGTCAAAAGCATCAGAACTATGAATTTCATAGATTTCATAAAATTCACTGTACAATATGCTTCTCTTTCCATAGGTCCATTTTGTAAGTCAGCCATGAGTTGTTTCAGCAGAAGCTGGGAGAGCTGAAAAGAAAGATGGAAGTTTCTGTTTATCACCAGCATTCCCTGAAAGACACAGACATCGTATTCTGTAACCAGGCAAAGAACAGAACATGAATCTTCTGGGAGCTGCAGTTATTCAGATGGAGCTGATAAGCAGTGAAAATACTGAAGTAAAGAGAAAATGTTCTACAAAGTTATGGAAAAAGAAGATATAGGAAAAGGAGCAAATTTAGGCAACTGAACAGTATTTTGCCATCATCATGTTCAGACAATGATAATATACTGTACCTTAGGGCAGTCCAACTTTCGGCAGTGGGGCCGCATGACCCTTGTGTGACCCACAGCTGTGCCGATCTGGGAGTTTGGCTGGGAGACCCAAAAGCTTCTGATGTGGGAGGAGACTGTGGGGGGGGGGCTGCAGCTCGGCTTTTGAAAGCCACCAAAAAGGGCTACATGTAGCCCACAGGCTGTATCAACATACCTACCCTGCTGGTCTAAAGTCAGACTACCCTGCTGGTCTAAAGTCACACCTGAGGTTCAAAGTTATAACACCATTCAAGCTGTAAGTGGTTAAACAGGATCACAATCACTCTGAAGAAAAGTATTCTTCAGAAAACAACCAGAAAGAAGGGGGCCACTACAATGATGCCAAATGATTCCTTATGTAAAGTTGAGACCTTTATTTTCCATCCTCCAGGTTCTAGGATGAAGCTTTGAATTTCTTGTGATATAGGAATATAGCAGCTACTCCAGTGGTCCTGCTTAACATATCTATGCTAAATTTTCTCAAAAGCATTTGGTGAAGGACATATCAAACATTTTCTGGAAGTCCAAGTAGACAATACCTACTCAATCACTGAGTCATCTCACATGCTGACACTCTCATAGAGCTCTACAATACTGGCAGGCAGGATTTCCCTTTGTGGCATTGATTCTTTGTCAGCAATGCTTAATAATTCTGTCTTTCATAAAGTGGTACAGTTCAGACACTGGTTGCCAACCACAATGAGAACTATGCTTACACAAGGCTCCCTCTGAAGTCTGTGCAGTAACAGCACAGTATTTGTGAATACAAGATAGTACAATTGCTAGATTAGTTACTGGGATATTGTGCTGGGAAAACAACGCCAGTACTTCAGGAATGTCACTGATTACCGGCACAAAGCCAAACTACTGGTACTTGCTATGTGACTCAGTTTCCTGAATGATGTCTAATTCTACATCAATGTGGCTCATGTGCTAAGGCTCATGGGCTTTCATATTGAAAGACCTTCTATGGTGAGGCAACTGCCTGCTTTTCAAAGTGACTAGTAATCAGGGAGAGGGAAATCTTGTGTTTCAATTATAGAATTCCTTGTTCAAAGAGGCTCACTTGGTGCCTATATGGGTGGAGCCATCTCATCCTCTGTTTTGCCGATTTGAATCATCGCGGAGCCACCACAGAGGAGAAGGACTCTTTAAGTTAAACAAACACAGGCTGCTAATTCACAGTCAGCATCTTAAAAATAATCCTCTTACTATAGCAATGCTACTCCAACAATTCTCTAGGGGCTTAGAGTATATATCCATTAGCTCTGAGCTAAGACCTCCTCCCTCAACCCTGGAAGTGTGATTAAGCACTTCCATTGTGCATTTTTTTGCCTTGCTCCAGGATGAAGGGAATAGGTCTTATTTTAGAGCTAATGAATACTAATCTTCTTTAAGCCCTTGGAGAATGGCTGCAGCCTAGATGCCATGGTAAAAGAAGCTTTTTTAAACACTGACTGCTAATTAACAGTGTGGTTTTTTTTTTTATAAAGGGATTTCATTCAACACTTTTTTTTTTGGCATCCGTGAAGGTTCTTGGAAAGGAACCCTCGTGGATAAAAAGGTTCCATCTGTACTTTTGTCCTCCCTTTGCAAGGCATATTTTCCTTGGGCTTTTAAACATCTGATGAATTGTATTTTAATATTGTGACACTGCTTTTTTGTACTTTTATTGCTTTATTTTTCTAGTTGTAAACTGCCATAGGCGTTGTCAATTGAAACAAAAATATTTTGAACAAAGAATTTCCATACATACAGTATACTAGAAAGAATGTGCCATACTGCAATATCTGTTTGTTTAAATACAGAACATATTCCTTAGAGCATTCTTTAAAACTTTACTTGTTTCATATCTGTTCACAAAATCTAACTAATTGTAAGTACAGAAACCATTAAATCAAGGCTCTCTCACTGTAACAATATTTAATCAATATGAACACACATTGGACTGATTGTTCAGAGTCTACTGGCTCAAAATATTCCATATCATTCCAAAAGGCCTGGATACGTTTACCAAGAAGTTGGAGGGAGGGAAAATACTCAGGGCAGGAATATATTTTCATGTTCCCCAAATGGGCAGACATTGGATTAGAGGTGACGGGCAACTCCCTTTTCCTAGGCCTATGGATGTTTCAATTATTTGGTCTGACAGCAACTTTGAATCAGTGCTTTTCAACCATGGTGTTTTGCAGTGGTAAATGGTCCCACTGTAATAGGGACCACTTGGCATTGCCTTCCATGCCTGAACCAACTAGAAGTGGAATAGCTGGGGCAAAATGCAACTGTGCAGTTGTCTGTCCATTCAGAAGATACAGTGTGGGTACAGAATGAAATCCCAACTATGGGACAAGCTGCCCATTACTACTATGTGCAATGGCTATCTCTCATGGGACATGCAATAGGTGTACTTTCTCTCACACACAGAGAGATTGTGAATTCCTGCTTTGGAGAACCTAACTTCCCCCCACCCCCAGGAGTGGCATAAACTTTGAAAATGTAGATGGCATCCTGATTACAACATTGGTCTGTGACTTTTTTTTGGGGGGGGGGGTGAGGGGAGACTCCTTGTGAAGGCCTTCTGGAAGACCTTCGTATGCATGTGTCTAAGGTAGAAAAGGCTTAGGAGAGCATTCTCGCTCCCCCCCCCTCCGAGGAGGAATTATTGAGCTCCCTCCTTCTTTTGATTTTGGCAACAACTCAAGGCATATTGGTTCTGCAAGGCCTTCTCCAATTATGCCCATGCTGTGTTTCTGTTATCTCCTGCTGTACTTTTTTTTTAGTTCTCGTATTTTAAAATCCCTGTTAGCTGCCTCTAGGTTTTTTTGAGGTGGGATACAATTTTTTTTTTAAAAAAATAAGTTTATACCATTTGTCAGGTTTAGTTTTCTGTCAAACATTTTATTTTTACATTCTCATTTAAAAATTAACTATAGTACATGCTACGAGGACACATCTGACAGTCTACAGGTAAGAAATCAAACCTGCTGATGCTGCATTTCCTTTTGAAGTCTGTGCTGGCATCTCAAACATAGTCTCCTCCTGCTCTTGAACACTGGCTTCTTCGTTCTCTTCTGTGCTGCTTTCGGGTTTGTGGTTTAAAACTGGGGTCTCATTCTTCAGGCTGAGGAGAAGAAAAAGATATACAGTACGTGTACAATTTCCTCTATATTAGTTAGATATTGGTTACCAAAGCAATAAAAGTCCGCAACACAAAAGTACTGTGACATACAGAACCATGTTGTAATTGATCTTGAAATCTAGGCTTTTATTTTGTTTGGGGGGGGGAAGAGTCAGCAATTGCTTTCTACTCCAACCTTTTTATATGAAAGAGATTCCAGAAGTCCAAAGAAATCCAATTAGAACCTTTTCCCATTTTGTCCCCCCGAGTCTGATTAAAGTAGAATGCTTAAAAAGAGCAAAAGGCAAAATACATTACGTGATGTGTACTCTGCATGTGTGTGTCTGAAGAATGGGATTGAGGGAGGATGAATGACAAATTAATTAACATCCCAATCCTAACTTGGGCTGGAGCAGGCAAGGCCAGTTGGCCTGTGCTGCAGCCTAACCCAAGTAGGAGGCAGCAGCAGCTTAGTGCGGGGCAAGGGGACAATAGGGCTGCTCGGACCTGCGCCTGCTAAATAGCAGGCACAAGTCTGAGCAGGCTGCAGTGGCCTGAAGCGGGCTGCATGGCCCAAGGACGGCCAAGAGAAATCTCCACTTGCAAAAATTCAGCGGTCACCAAGCCTGAGTGAATTTTTTAAAACTAAGAACCTACAAGTATCGTAGATGGCAGTTATACAATTTGATGGGCAGCACTGATTCAGTGATTGGCGTTGATTTAGTGATTGGCAGCACTGAAGAGTCTCTTTGTGTTGCTGTAGGCACTATTTCATTGCAGACCTCTATTAAGGCAGACCTCTATAGAGCAAGCTCACGTAAACAGACTTGAGACGTAGTACCTAGCATCAGACCTGAAAACAATTACCTAGCCTACTCAGATCTCCTGAACAGAAGGCAATTCTACCATCTCTGGTTCAGAGACATTGAGGAACTGGGGTCAGGACTGAAATAAGCTGCACATTCAAAGCCTTTTAGGGCTCCTTCTCTTACTTTGGGCCCTTGTGCTGCCCTCCACATGCTAATCCTGAATGTCATTCAGCATGGTGTGAGGTGCTTTAGCCAGAAGAGAAAATCTAGCTGCTTCTCAGCCAACAGCAGTGCTTTATGGGTCAATATGGACTTTGGATTCCAGCTTTGGTTTTGGTGTATTAGAAATGGGAGAAGTTTGATAGCTTTAACTCACTATAGTTTTCTTAGGATATCAATGTATTGTATGGTATTCTTGAGGATCCATGGGGCTGTCTATGACACTGTAACTCTGTCCAGTCCAGTCAGTACGTACACATACTGTACAGTGAATGCTTGGTCAGAGTGGCACAGAGTGCACTAGCAAGCCTGCCCATCCCCTTTCTCTCCTCTTGCATTCAGGGTTTGTCTGTAGTCACAAACCATGTGGGGAGAGTTTCACCCTGCCGTAAGAGAATAAACAGCACTAGCCAAACACTGAAAGATGGGATTTCAGGAGCATGCCATTAAGGAATAGAGCTTGCACTCTCCTCCCACAGTACAGATGCAAGTCAAGACTGAACTGACTGTATGGTAACATTTTTTTCCACTAAATCATACACTGATTTGACCATTTGGTAGACCCCTCGTGCAAGTGGAAAGGGATAGATACAGGGAGGAACTGGCGCACTGGCAAGTGTGCTGTGCTGCTGTTACTAGGCTAGCTTTTCTTTACCTGGTATCAGCATCTTCTGTCTTTTCTCGTTCATTTGATTTTTTAGCTGCCTCATTGGTATTCCCCTGTTTTGGCTGTAACTCATCTGGTGCCAGCTGACCTTCACTTTTTGGTAACTGAGAAAGGATAAAAAAGTAAACAAAAGTGATCATTTATGATAATGAGAAGAAGCAGATAGTACAGTAGATACGAATATTTTGATTTCAATCACTGTGATTTTGTAACTATCAACTAGTTTCTTAAATCACTACTATACCAGTGAATGGGTTCAATTAATTTTAATCATCTGAATTTTGTTTTGCTTTCTTAACACTCTTCTATGGATCATTATTAACTGACAGTAATTGAGTAATTCACTTGAAAGCTTACTTTCGAACAACAAACCTCTTCACTAAAGCGGTTTTAAAAAAGGATTGCCAAAACTAAGCAAATTCTAATTCTGACTTTGTAACGGGTTGTTGAGAATTTTTTATTCAACATATCCAGACTGTAGTTCCTGGAAATCTGTGCCAATTCCTTCCTACGATAAGGAGAAAGCAGTACCTGTGTAATAAAATCAGCATTGTGTTCATGTGGATTATCATTGTCTTTCTGCCAGGGAGTATCTTCTGCACAGTTTTGATGACTTTGGCCCACATCGTTCACACTAATGGCATAGTCCAATTCCTTAGTAATGCACACAAAATCATCCTTCCTTTGGTTCTACAGAACAAGTTTGAAATATAGTGAACAAGACAACTAGCAGGACCATTATAAAGACAGATAATCAGTTAGGAAATATCATATACCCTTTATCACTTTTATTTAAATAATTGTACTTCAATGTGAACCATATATGCATACTGTGATGTGCCATATATCCCTCTGTGCATGTACAATCTACGGCTTGACAATGTGCTTGACCAACATTCTTTGTATGCCCTGGGCCAATGCCCAAATACTTTCTTTAGTACTTGGAAGAAGCATTTACCAAGGAGCACTGATCAAGGATCATTGAAAAACATTTGGTCCTTCCTAACATTTCACCATCAGTAGAGATCTAGCTACTCAGGGGCTCTGTCAAAACCCAGAGAGAAAGATGAGCACAGGAACAGGAGGTTTGTTGGATGCCCAAAAGAACTATCCCCTCATATGCTTGATATCAGCAGAGGTCAATGTCAAAATAAATACGTAGTTCACTGTTAAAACTTCCTGCTTCCACTCCAGGCCAATACTACCTTTATAGAAAAGAAGGCTCAACTAGCCTGAAGTTAGAAAAACTAGTTTACTGCTGACAATCAGAAACTCTTTTCCAATGCCTGTTTCTATAACACTACTTTGCATTTAGTCAGAAATAGTCCCACAGCATTAATCACATTCTGAAGCAGCTTGACTGCCAACAGTTGTATTAGTGAAATGAAACTAAACATGTGGCATACCTGAGACAACCTAAAAGGGTTCTCTCTGACAAGGGATGGGCTCTGTGAAGGGGACAGATCTGAGATGCCGATAAGATTCAGTCCTTTTTTCCTCTCTCTCAGACAGGCCTGTTGGTGTCTCCTTATTCTTTCCATCTGCTCCTCCACAGTCATTCGAGGGCGAGTGGTTTCTGCCAAGCATAACTGCTCCACTGCACTTCTAGGTCTTTCCTTGAAAGTAAAGAAAATGCATTGTAAAAAATGTACTTCCAAAAAGGAAGCAGTGTTTGCGGGGATCAGTCTTGCACAACTGGAACCTGATTGCCGAAATAATGCTGAATCAACTGTCTCCAATGATGGAGCAAAAACATTACAGGCATGCTGCAGTATCCACTGGGGTTCTGTTTTGGACTCTCTGCATCTGTGGATATCTCAAACTGTGGACACTGCAGATGCTTTTTAAAGCTAGGAGAACATCAGTAGTTTTGCTGCAACAAGTTTAAAAAAGATCGGTTTAATGTTCCCCTGTCTTTTGAATAGGTGTCTCAGAATCCATGGATACTATATCCGCTGTAGTTTGGTTCTTTTCTTATCACTTAAAATCCTACTATGAAAATTTTTACCAAATGTGGTATAATATTGCACTAGTGCAGTTCCAACCATTATGGCTACCTTACCTTTAAGATGCTATCGGGGGGGGGGGGGGGCGATGGACAAAGAGGGCAATTTGTACTTGTTAAAGAAATGATAAGTTTGTCAGAGAGGGTCAGCTGCATCTTTTCTGTAACGTCAGTAGGGTGTTCATATGCTTATGAATATGTAATTAACATACAACTAAGAGCAGCAGTTAACTCAGAATTTTGTTGGGGGTGGGAAAGATTACTGCCCATTTTCAGATATCCACTGTACAAACGGCCACTGAACATTGTGGAACACCTAGCTGACCCATAAACCTGACTTTTCCTATATAGCAGAAGTGGTTCTATTATCTCTACTTTTGCCACCAACATAGTCCTTTTGAATTTGTGCTAAGAATTTTACATGCTGCTCTGATACGACTTTGAATCATTTTTTGTTCACATAGCAGTTTTGTTGACATAGCAGTGGCCCCACCTCTGCACTGAACGACATCCCCAGTCAGCATGCCACGCTAATGAACAACCCAAGACAGCAAGAAATACAATGGAATCGTTTCAAATACCGTTCTCAAGTCTATCTTCTTTGTTTTCCTTAAAGTCACATAAGAAGCTATTGTGGAAGATTCTGGAGTTGGTGACTTTGTTCTGGGAGGCACGACTCCAATGGGAAAATGGGACCCTATAAAATATAATTGCACTGTTGTACAATCATCATATGTAAAGCACAGTTGCTGTAAAGAAATGTTTATCTTGCAGATTTCTAGAACAGTGATTTTCAACCTTTTCCATCTCACGGCACACTGACAAGTTACCAAAATTATTAAGGCACGCCAACTGTGTTTTGACAACTGGCAAGGCACACCACGCTGCTGGCAGGGGGCACACATTCCCTATGGCCCTACTAATAAGTAATCCTCCCCAAACTCCCACAGCACACCTGCAAACCATGCTCAGCACACCAATGTGCTGCGGCACAGTGGTTGAAAATCTAGAATGTACAATTGTTTAAAGTGAGGTTCAGTGAGATTTAATAATTCAAGTGCTTCAAATCTTGACCACAGAGTTGAAAGAGTGACTAATTATTGTTCTGATGATTGGAAAAGCAAGTAGTGATGATGGTTGGATTTCTATGAACTGATTCATTTTTGTAACTTTCAAGGTTGCAAATGTACAGGAAGAAATTCTAGTTAATACATTTATCTTGGCAGAACACTCATGCAATGGGGCTCCGACCAATGGAGGAATGTTGTCAGAAGGCTTTTGTACCATCAGTTAATTTGTTCTACTTATATAAAAACTACGCGTATACTCGTGCCAAGAGACCACTGGGACTAATGCCTCTGTTTTGATAGCGATACAAAGGAGATTCATCGTTTCCAACACCTCCAAAATGGTTTCCTTTCTACAAACTATTAATCCACACAGAAATTCATTTTGTAGCAACCCTGCAAGAAAAGCAGCAATAGCTCACATCAAAAATAGCTATTTTAAACATATCATGAGCTGCAGGATAGCAAAAAGTATAATTGGGTTTCCTCAGTATAATTAGGTTTTTCTGCCACTGCAACACATTCCATTACAAAAAAGAGCAAGTTGTACCTATCTTTTGTAGTGCTTAAGGTTCAAATAAAAAACCTCAAACAATATTTTTATAGGCTATATATAATTCTATTGCGCCTAACACAACAATCCCAAGGATCCACTACAAAAGTGTAAAAAGCACTTGCCATACTGATCGTCAGACCCATAGCTGGAGCTATGAAAAATGAATCTGACCCTATTCTTTGCTTTGGGCAGATGAAACTTATCATCCCAGCTGGGAAATGGGTGTCTTACCATTGACAGATAACATAATAAAAGTATCTCAAGCTTCTGGTAAGACAGACTGGCAGCTGGCCACCACTGAAGACCAATTCTTTATTTAAAATAGAGAAGGGAATTTAATTACTGGTTTTCCTGTAAGATGTTTCTTTACCTTTGGGCAAATGTGGTGAAATTATTTATCTCTATGCTATTGGAAAGAAAGAGCTACTTAACTAAGTAAATAGTTAAACAACAAACAAAGCCAACTACCCAGTACTGCTTTGTTTTTTGCATCTCCCAGGCCTTCCTGCGTGGTACTTTGATAGTTCTGATGTTTATGCATTAATTGTTGATCACCAAGTCTGCTTGAATGTAATTAGCAGTACACAGGCAGGTTAACATTCACCACTTAAGTCCCATAATCTCTTAAACTAAGTTAATAGGATTTACTCTGAGTCTTCAGGCTTTCTGCTTCCTTCAGAACAAATGGATGCAAGGACATTCATCTTATTAAGGCGATAATTCTGATTTTGAAAGCACTTTCACACATATCTGCATTATCCGATCCAGGCCAGAAGCACAAAGACCTGGGATATTAACAAAATTAATGCATTGGTGTCGGGCCCAAGCAGGCGGATGAGGGGACCCCGAAACGCCGCAGGCTTACCTGACGTCCCAGGGGGGTAGCCCTCCACGCCGCCTGCAGCACGGCAGCTCTGCCAATGCCTCAGGCCGCCTGCCGCCAGCTGGCCAAACCGGGGAGTCGAGCGGGGAGAGGCTGCCGGCCGGCAGAGCGTGCCCCAGAAGCCCCGGCAGCCGGCTTCGCCCGGGAGGCGTGCAGCACCAAGATCTCGCAAGATCTCGGCCTGGCTGCCTCACCAGAAGGGGCGGGGCTGCCAGCAGCACCGGCCAGGCTCATAAGGAGCCTGGCCAGCAAGGAGAGCAGTTCGTGCTCTTGGTCCTGTGGAGGCAGGACTGAAGAGAGAACCGTGGGGGCTGGTAGCTGGCTGAACCCTTGCCGGCTGATCTGAGGGAGGCGCCCCTGGCAAAGGCGGGGAGAGGCAGGGTACCCCCCAGGGGGACCACCGCGCCGCCCAGGCCCCCCTCGGAAGAGGGTGGGGAGCGCGGTGGCAAGTCGAGGAGCTCCACCCCGGTTGGGAGACCTCCCTCCCAGGCTTGTCCCCTCTAGAGCCCCCCCGAGTACTTGGGGGCCCGGCACCCCCCGAGAGCCCGCCCTGACAAGAGGCGCCCCCCGCATGCCCGAGAGGGGTCAGCCGCCATCTGAGCTGCTTTGCTGCAGACACCGCTCCTGTTGATTAAGAGGCAGGAGAACAAATTGCCGGGGACCCGTGATGCAACGAGGCCCCCGATGAATGTTAAATGTCTGTCCCAAATAAACTGGGTATATAAGACCAGCCAATCAGTGTCCCAGGTTGTCCTTCACCAAACCACCGCTTGCAAGCAGCGTGCCCGCTCCTTGCACCGCCCCCAATGAGCGACGATGGCCGTGCCGCCCAAATGGACGTCACAAATGGGTTAGACACTTCCAAAGGGAACAGCTTGCTATAAAGCAGTGTTATTCAAACTGTGGGTCAGGACCCACTTGGGTCACGACCAGATGTCAGGTGGGTCATGGAAACCTGGGAGCAGCCATCCTGGAAAGTGCATACCTTACTCTTGTTACATTTCTTTTGTGAGTGTTAACAATTAGAATTTTCAAGTGAGGTTTTTTTTTAAAAAATTTTGCTTTTCGTTCAGTGCTTTGACTTATTTTGTCCTAACCTTACTTTCTCTCAGGAATGTTTCATGGTTGTACAATTGCAGCAGTCCAAGAATGCCAATTTGCATTTCAGTAGTGTCATTTTATGATGTTACAATGACAGCACTTCCTGCTTGATGATGTCACTTTCGAGGTTAATAACATCACTTACAGTGGGCCCCAACATGAGTGTCATTCTAAAAAGCGGGTCCCAGTCTAAAAAGTTTGAATACTATAAAGTATAGTATTTAGTTAAAGCATGCTATAAAGTATGCTATACTTAAAGCATGCTATAAAGTATGATTGTTTCAGAAAGTGACCCCCATCTGAGTGGGAAGTTTGTGGAAACATTCCACCAAAGCAGCTTGCCACGCAGTTCGGTCTCAACATAGTTGTTTTTCAAGGGGTTTAGTATGCTACCTACATACGTAGATTGTGCCAGAGATGCCAAAAAAGTGCTTTGTAGACATATAAAATTAGTAAAGTGGCTAGAATGCCATGAGAAGGTCAGAGGCCTATGTACTAATTTCTATTCAACCATGAAGCTCAACAGATAATCTTGGGCAGCACAGTTTCTCAAAACCTTGCTTACTGCATGGTTGTGGTGAAGATAGATAAGAAAAATGCAGTATGCAACAGGTAACTGAGGTTTTTTTGTTTTTTTTTAAATAAACCTCTAAATTTTGGCAGAATGAAAGCAATATCCATCATATGAAGTAAGAATATTTGCATAGTACCAATGACTAGGTAGCTTTAAATAAAAAAGTTAAATAAGACCCACACCTGGATTACAACCTAAGAAAAAGAAGTGGAGGCACGAGGTACGGAAGCTCAGGAGAAAAAATAGGATATTATTCTGCTAAAAGACGAAGATACCAGTCACGATTACAAGATTAAAATTTCATTTAAACAAGAGATTCATTGTTTCCCAGTCTTATGATGAGCCTGAAATTCTATGTAATGGTTCTGCCTTTAAGACTGTTCAAGCAAAATTATGCAGGAAGTTGAACAGAGACTGAATAATTGTTCAAGGGCAAGGACAGAAAGTGAACAATTGTTTGAAGAAGTGGTATGTGCTTCATACCACTTCTTAACATAAGAGATAACATAAGAGGTAACATAAGAGATGTTATTAGCCGCAGTGCCAATATGGATTTCAAGGCTGGTTCTCAGCAGCACCTTTTTTTTCTGTGCTGTGACGGGCTGAAAGCCCTCTCTAGTCAGATAATTAAACGTAATTTTTGTGCGCTAGCTGTTTCCTTTATGATAAGAAAGAGTTACTCATTTGTACAGCTATAACGAATCGTGTTGTTCATTCAGTGTGCTTACAGAATTTCCTATTCCTTACTGGGGAAAGAAAACAAACAGTTTTGTAGCAAGGAGATCTTTTTACTAACCTTTAGTTGCAGATTCTGACTCGGAAATTAGCTCTGCCTTTTCTTCCCCATTTGACTCATCAACTTCTGCCACAGTTGTTAGCTCAGGCTCACTTTTGTAAAGTCTGTAATCTGGACCCTAGAAGTCAATGGCAGGAAAGAACACATTAAAATCTTCTTGTTCAGGTGTGTCAGAATGTAACTGCAAAATGGCTAGCTGTGGCAACAACTGGAATTACATTCTGAAACACCTTTTATTTAAAGACATGAGACAACCCAGCAGACTGCTTACATTTTGTTTGAAGTTTGTGTTTAAGTAATTTTTTTTCTTGAGTTAAGGTTCCTTTGACAAGAGGGGCAGAACTACAACATATATTTTGAAAGCTAATGTGAAGACTTACTTTCCCCTGATCTTCAAATGACCCAAACTAACTCTGGATTTGATTAGGAGAAACATTCTAAAGCAAATTTTGCATGGTCTCTTGTTATCACTCAAATGGCAAATGTATGCCAAGAACTTGACCAGCTGAGTTTTTCCATACCTTATTGCATCATTTAGAAAATTTGGGAGTGTTCCTTCCCCTCCCCTTTGTTTTCCCCACTGTCTAAATGGAGGCTGTGAGCTCCCTAAGCAGAGACCTGCACATGAATGTGCAGCTCTATTGAACATCATACACATTGATGGTGCAGTACAACACATTTGCCTCAAAAATTTCGCATTAAAATATGCCTTTAAAAATAAAAGTACACAAATGCAATACAGTAACAGCTCAAACCTGGTTTCAAAAGTGGAATCAGAAAGAGTTGAAAAGCTACCTTGAAAGCTACCAAGACCTTGATATTTTGTGTTTGAACCTAACACAAAATGCAAACACTCTGAGTCTTTGGGTATATCTACATTTACAAAATACTGATGAACACAAAAGTGGCACACAAAATAAAGCAACTAGAAATAACACAAATTAATCTAGAAAAGGAGCAACGTAACATAAAAATAGCTGGGTGCCAAAACAAAACAACATCTTGGCAGGGAGGAAAAATGTTGGATGAACAACGTGGCAGTGATGGCCACTTACACAGTGAGCTCCGTTCCTTTGGTATCCTTGAACTTGGTGGATCTTCCTCTCTTCAGGTAGATGTACTGGGCCCCTGCTATAACAGAGCAAGGAGCTGCTATCACTGGGCAGAGGGGGGATTATGGGAGGATGCTCTGCAAAGTCATAGGACCGAGGGAGTGGAGGACGAGGTGGGACTACTTCCTCTTCCTAAAGATTGCAGAACAGTCACCTTATTTAGACGTGTTCATCTGTTACAAGAATTAAAACTTTTTCTTCAAAGTATTTCACAGCAGCTATATCACAATTCGGAATTAAAAAGGGACACTGAAGTACTGAGGGGCAAGTTGAAAATGAATACATGATTAATACATCCAACAATCAAAGACCTACAAATGTCTCTTCCAGCATGTACATTCTGGCCCTTACCTTTACCTGCATCAGCTTCCTAGCCCTGTTGGCAATTAGGGCTTTTTCATGCAATTAGTGCTTTTTCATATCCACTCATGCTGGTGGATAGTTAGCCAGATGTATGACTTATCATTCCATTATAATTACACAATATTTATAAAAAGTTCAAATGTATACTGTCATAAAAATTAAACTGTTGGGTTTTTTTGTAGTCCTAACACACAGCTAACAGTGTCCCTTCAAAATTACAGTTTCTTGAGGCACAGAGATACTGAGCTCTCTCAACTCCAGGTGGTTTCAACTTGGAGTGGAGGGTGTGTGTCCCCCCCAGCAACTTTAGGTGCAAATACACACGTTACGCAGTGCTTGACACTACAGGAAGATGCGTGTCATGGGAGAAAGAATCAAGATTTAAAACTGCAGGGAAGGTAGCCTGGGTATCCACAAAAAATCCGAAATGGGATGAGAGACGTGAATCTGTAAGAAGTTGCAATATATAGCTAGGATTTCCAGATCGCCATTTAGGAATTTCATATTTAGAATTAACTCAGTTATGACATTTTTCTACTTTAACATACTAAATAAATGCATAAAGGACCTTTTCTAAAACCAACAAACAGGCACTTTCATCAGAAAGCACACGAACAGGTAAAATACTCCTAAACATACCTCATTTTTGTACTTGGATGAAAATGCCTTAGATGCAAGGATACCTATTTATAAACAAACAAGAACACATTTTACCATGAACAACAATAACAGTATTTAACATTTGCATGGCACTTTCTCGATGCATAAATTTCATCACATGTGTTATCTTTAGGCCCTGTATAGGAAGCATTATTCTTCCCATACTGTAGTAGGGAAGCTGAAACCGAGAGGAAGCTGCGTGCGTTAAGACGACCTAGTGAGTTACAACCTAGTGAGTTACAAGTCCTGATTTGTCATTCCATCTATTGGCCACTATGCTAAGCTCTCATCTCACTAGCTCTAATGAATTAAAAGCCTGATTAAAAGCCTGATACCTGCAGCTTGGCACTGACTTAACAGCACATATATTTTCCTTTCTAGTATTGTGAAATTCAGTTTTCAATCAAGGGACAGTGAGGGCAATGACATTTATTCCTTGTAAACCCCCCCCCCAGATACCAAGAGGTAATGTGCTATTTTACCTGCTTCCATGGCACTGTTTCTCTGTTGCTTATGTTTACTCAGACCTTCCATGACATCCTGAATTCGCCAAAGCTCCTTTTGAATCTGAGCACGCTGTATACCGGCTGTCTCAGTCTGCCAGAAAAAAATGTCAACATTGAGACAATATGTCTAAAAGAAGCTATCCAAGGATAACAGGATTCACTGGCTGCAGTCAGTATCAGGCACACACAACCGAAATGCTCTTTAGTTTAAAGAAGGCTGCTGGCAGGTCTTTCCTACGTTGCCAGTCAATTGAGGCTGTCACTACTGTAAATATGGGCAACCTGGGGATGTCAGTTGTCGTCAGTCCTGAGACCTGTTACCTGGGCTGAATGGAGGTAACACAGGAGAGGGCAGGGCATGAGAACAAAGACAAAATACTGCATATTTAAAACATATTTTTGATGAAATCTTTTTTAAGATTCTAATATGGGAAATTTCCAAGATACTTTTAAGGACAAAAAGAGGAAGACTGAACGTACAACATTCACATATTACCGTATGCTTTGGTAATTTTTTTTGGGGGGGGGGTGCTTTTGTTCGACACCCAGGTGTGGGTATATATATTTATATACACACTGGAAGTGAGGGGGAAAAATGAAAGACTGTACTTCTCTCTTCAGGGTGCTGAATATCTGGCTGAAACTCTGCCTATGATTTCCTTGAGATCCCATCTTTTGTAGCAGGAATTCAGGCAATTTTTATTAGCTAATCTGTGACAACTGGGAGAATGTCATCAGTGCACCCTGGAAATCAGGTCTCCCACAGCCACACCAGTGTGCAGCTTAGCCGAATAAACACTGTTATTAGTGTTTATACCAGTATAAACACTCATAATTAAGGCTTAGAATTAACTATTCTGATATAGGTAAAATTGCCATTTTCTTTACACATTCTCGAACTTCTTCAAAATAGAGCAAATTCATTCTTTACACAGTCAGGCTTACATATTATCTCGGTAAAAAACATTCTATCAGAGCTATATTCATTTTAGCTTATTTAATATAGGTTCATGTTGAGATATGGGTCGCACCTGAACTTCCCCTAGCCGCTCTAGCTGCTCTTGCATGTGGCTCTTTGTGACTGTGACGTCATATTCTAATTTGTCATATTCCCGCCAAGCTCTCTCTAGCTCCTGAAAAAAAGGGAAAATATAAATAAATGAAAAACATGTACATGAGTGGATGAACAAGTTACAAAGCTGGAACTTTGCATGATTAAGGACAATAATTGACCATTTGATTCCAGAATATAACTCAGCTGCAATTATCACATGCACATAGGTCATATGCCAAAAATTTTGCATTGGTGAGTCTCTAAAGGCATAAAGCAGAGATGGGGGACATCGCAGCTCAATGTGAAATGGCAAACTAAATACAAGTAAATTAATATAATTATTAAAACTCCACTTAACATTAACTTAACATTAAGTTCCACTCATCCCAACATCCAAGAAGGTTCCTAAATGAGTTTTCCTACTGAATTCATTTTTTCTTCTACTGTAAATCTCAATAAAACATTTAGGATCTAACGTATGGATTTTGGTGGTGATGAGCAATTAAACCAATTGGTGAAAAGTTCTACAAAAATTGGCTTGAAGCTCAACACTAAAAAGACTAAGATCATGGCCACCACTCCCATCACTTCCTGGCAAATAGAACGGGAAGAAATGGAAGCAGTGACAGAGTTTATTTTCCTGGGCTCCAAGATCACCGCAGACGGTGACTGCAGCCATGAAATTAAAAGACGTTTACTTCTTGGGAGAAAAGCTATGGCGAACCTAGACAACTTAATCAAAAGCCGAGACATCACCCTGCTAACAAAGGTTCGCCTCGTCAAAGCTACGGTTTTCCTAGTAGCAATGTATGGCTGTGAGAGCTGGACCATAACAAAGGCAGAGTGTCAAAGAATAGATGCTTTCAAATTATGGTGTTGGAGAAGACTCTTGAGAGTCCCCTGGACTGCAACAAGATCCAATCGGTCAATCCTCCAGGAAGTCAAGCCTGATTGCTCCCTGGAAGGACAAAGACTGAAGCTGAAGCTCCAATACTTTGGCCACCTCATGAGAAGAGAGGACTCTTTAGAAAAGACCCTCATGCTGGGAAAGATGGAAGGCAAAAGGAGAAGGGGGCGGCAGAGGATGAGAGGGTTAGATAGTGTCGCCGAAGCAATGAACATGAAATTGGGCAAACTCAGGAAACTAGTAGAGGACAGGGAGGCCTGGTGTGCTGTGGTCCATTGGGTCGCAAAGAGTCGGACACGACTTAGCAACTGAACAACAAATGTTGAACACTTCAACACAAGTATGGAAGAGGACAGCAAACCTTAGGGTGCTTTTGCTCTATAACTAAAGCCAGGACTGTAGGTAGTATTGAAGTCTGGTTCCCTGGGCTGAGATGCCTGACACTATAAGATCAAGTTGATGCCAAAGCAAGGAAGACTATGAGATGGAAAGCCAATGTTCTGGGTTAACCCTGGTTGATATGAAGGAACGCACAACAAGATTTGGTAATGGCTGATGCTCCAGCAGCCGTGACAAGGCAGTGGAATATGTATAGGAATAGTTATCTATTATTTGTCTACCTATCATTGCATAGATGCTTAGTCAGTGTTGTTGGCTACTTTGGACCTTTTATTGTAAGAGTGAAGGGCAGGATAACAATGTTTTAAATAATTGCTGGAACCTATACATACTTACCTGGGAGTAAATCCAATTAAATTCAGTGGGGCTCACTTCTGAGCAGACATGCACAGGATTACATTGCAGATGAGAAACTCCCAAGTTTAAAAGGAAAACTGACAAAAGCTCCAAGCCTTACTTATGTATCAGTACAAGTTGGTTAATTACATTCTAAATCAGCTGGCTCCAAAATGACCCAGATCCAGCATTAGGGAAACTGCCCCCATGAGGTGAGGCATGGCACTTTCTGTTCCGCACTGCAGCCTCTTCTCTTTCCAGCTGATCTTTGCAGGCACTCACATCGGACAGCTGTTTCCACCTGGATATTGGGGCACAGAGCCTGCTGGGGCAACAGGTAGTGAAAGCAGTTGTCCGGTGTGAGAGTCTGCAAAAACTGGGTGAAAAGATAAGAGCATGGCTGCAGCACAGAATAGAAAGCACTGTGCCGGGCTGGCTTTTCCTAACGCAGTGGCCAGAAATATGGAGACCGTTATTATAAATAAAAACATTCTGCCATTTCATAATATCAAAATCAGCTTTTATTTCTTTGGTCTACCATTCCAGGACTGGTAAATGCAAGGCCAATTAAGATCTAATTGGACTATAATAAAGAACAAACCTGTAGACAGCCGTTTTCTTTAAAAAATGGCTACATGAGCCGCCACCAATTAATATGCCACTGAGTATTACTAGCTGAAGTAAAATGACCTTACTCACCGCAGTAGCTCGAGACACTTCTCGACAAGTGCTGAGGAGTCCGTTCTGTAAATCATCCCTCTGCAAGATGACATTCTGTATAGCAGCTGGATTTTCTGCATTCATTTCTATCTCCTGACTGGCTGATAGCAAAGCTTGCTCAAGCGTGTACTATGGTAATAAAAAAGAATAATTTTTAATGTTCTGCATCATTGGACTGATTTTCTTTTTACTTTACTTATCAGTGTTCTGATAATAAGCATACAAAATAACATCCATTTGGAGTAATGTAATTGTCCTACTTTTTCCCTGTGTAGCTGCTGAAGCTTCTCTTCCAGGGCTTGCACCACTTTGTCTTGTTCGCATAATCGACTAAGCTTAGCCTGGTGTGGAAGAGAAGATGGTGATAATTAGTGCCATTAGTTCTGCACATTGCCAACTGATGTGCAACCTGTTTGTTTAAAAAAAGTGGGGTGAGACAGGCTGAAAAACAACATATTGACAGGAGAACTTCACTGCTGCATTTCTAAATTGCCAGTTCAGCTGGGTGAGAGCCACAGCAATAGCATGCCCTGTTTTGCAGTCTGTACACTAGTGAGGCCAGGGTATATATGGAGACTTCCATGCCCCTATTTTCTGAATAAGACTGCTCATTCACACAATGAAAAATTTCTAGCATGTGCAGTATATGCACTAGTAGGAAAGAGTAGGGTGCGGTTTCTGCACATGTGGAGCAACAGGTGGATACTGTAGCCCTTCAAAATATAAGGCCTTTTAGCATGTCAAAAGAGCTATGAATCCACTAAGCACAGTGACTACACTCATTTATTTCCCAGTACCCAGATAGCGCACATTAAGGAGGCATGCATTGCAGTGAAATAAAAGCATGGGGCCTTATCTCCTGACCCCACCTTCAGTACAGCCAAGTAAATGGGTAGCTTTGCCTAACACAGACCAAGTGCACTGAGAACGCAGCTGTTTCGGTACTGCAAATGTTGTATAATATTGAGCAGTACTATTCTTGATGCGTTGACAGCATATCATGTACACTGAGAAAAAAAATAGCAATGCTGTATCAACAAGGGGCTCTGGGAACATCTAAAAGAATCTGCATGCTCCCTGTTATGGCTCAACACATTTTCCTAAAACAATTACTTTGTATATAGTTCTGACGTGGGCTACTCATTTTGATATGAATGACCATTCATTTTAAGACTTTACTGACTCAGCCATGCCACTTTGTTTCAGCTATTTTGCTTTTGAAGAACAGGATTCAAAACTTTCTGATATGTCAAAGGTATTGGTATGGGTGACAGTACACATTTTTCAGTCCTCTTCAAACGAACTCTATGTGCATCTCACTGCACTTCAGAAAGTCAAGGAAATGCAACAGTGAATGACACTTGAATGTTTTTCAGTGGGTAAAATATAATGCTTAGCAGCAGCACACACACTCACACGTTTTAACATACAGCAAGCAAACCATACTTACATCAATATCCAGCTCTTCTGATCTGTATTTGTACAGAGTACCCCTACATTCATCTTGTGTCAGCTATAATAATAAGGAAAAACACTGCCATCAAACAATTTCACTAGAACCGCCCAAAACATACTGAGTCTGACGCTGGTACTTAATTAACCATACATTACTTTCAACTAGACATTATGTATATATTTCCTGACTATATGTACATAACACATGCTGTCTACCTCTTAGTTTGTAATGGAATGCCTAACACGGCATGTCAGAAAGGGAAAGTACAGAGCTATTCAATTCTGGCTATTAAATAGCTAACCAAAGCTGAGGGTTGAATTGAATTCCATTTGCGATCTTCATAATTCTTCAGAAAAAATGAAATATTTAGTTTTGTTAACAGTCCAAACAATGCAGGAATGGAAAATCTGATCCCAATTATATCCCTTCCATGGAATGAGAGAACAATTAATGAGTTTCTAAGTGAGAACTCTGAATACTGAGTCCGCTTTTATTTTCACCCTTGTCTAACTCTGTGAAAACTTTAGAGTCAATTTAGATTTACAAGAAATAAATCCATTGAACACTGAAAGCCAAACAGGCATACTTCATTGGCATGCTGGTTTGGTTATTTCACTGCACTTCTCTCAGCTTTGTTTTTAAACAAGGCTTTCAACACAATGCTATCAGCTCTATACTACAGAGTCCTTTATCCAAATACTTGTGGGGAGATATGTACGTTTCTGTAAATACAGAAATTTGGATAAAGGGAAGCAATATTTACACAATGTCACACTGAGGAAGGGCTGCATGGAGGAGAAACACTACTTCAGATAGTGGAGGATTAGATCAATTGGAGTCTATACAAGCTACACAAGTTTTCCAAGTATCAGCAAGAACCTTTTAAGTATATGAGATTTTCTAGTCTGGCTGTACCGTATAGGGTTTCTGTGTTAATTGCTAGCAGCTTCTTCCCAAGATTATAGCTGGCACTGCATTTAGCAGTTTAACACAATGATCAAGTTATTATCTTGAAGACAAAGAATTATCAACACATTGATTTTGCCTATGACCTTCAGATCAACAACAGGGAAGACAATAAATCTGACAGAAAATAACTACATGGATGCTCATTTAAGCAAGTGCATTTTGTCACATACATTGGCTGTGCTTGCTCTCTGAAACATGGTTAGGAGATGGAGAACAAATCTCGGGTTTGGATGGCCCATCATCAGAGCTAGCCATAGTTTAATTACATGGATTAAGAGGACAGCCTTTAACCAGAATTTTATGGGTTTGCAAATTCTAATTATGAGGCATTAAACCATGTTTCAAGCAAGTAGGGAAGGCAGGAGAGGGAAGGGGAGGAAAACTGGAAATCCACATCATGCTCCTGATCATTACATTTGTACTGGGGTCATTCTAAAAAGCATTTTCTATTTTATTTACATTGACGTATACTTAATTCAATGCCCACATATTAATCTTCCTTCCCATCTTCACATGCATGCACAGTAATTTTCTGCACAGAATAAGATTATAAGCCTTTTGTCTGCTTTTAAAGGAGGACTGCAAATGCAAAAATGAGGCAAGAGTTAGCTACACAAGCACTCCAAAACACAAACTAGATCCTCAGAAGACTTGTAAGTGTAATTTCAAGGCATATCCTCATGCAAATGCTTTGGGTGATAATCTGAGAGTATGCACAGTGTATTAAAGCCATAAGAAATTGTTTTTGAAATGAACGTTTAATGGAATGAATATCAAAGGATGAAAAAGCCACAGCACCTTTGCATGTCATGAAGATCATGGGTTTTAATTTGACAGGATGAATAGTTTTGTACCTCACAAAGCCTCCTCAATTTTAAACCCCTCTTGAATCTGTACTACAGATTCCATTCTGACAGGGGAAAGAACTGAAGAATGGAAATATCTTGGGTTGGGTGTTTTTTTTTAAGTGCTCAAACATGGCCAACATAAATCTGGCCAAGCTCACAATAGTAAAAAGATGAGAAGTATGCGTTCACTTATACAGTGTGAATGGGAAAATTTTCAAAGATGCTTTGGCATCTACTTCTCAGTTTCAACAGGCCTGTGAATTTCTGACCAACAACCAAAATCACTTGCTTTAAAAAATAAACTTTATGCAACATTTCTTTACCAAAAAATTGTAATTGAAATCACTTTTTTAAAATCAAACTATTTTTTTCAAGCAATCAAGAGGATAATGTGCATAATTTTTTTTAAAAAATCCACAGCTTAAAACACACAAAAAATGCCAAACTCTGACTTTTCAAGTTTATCTAGCTTATCAACTTATACAGAAATTATCAACTTTGACTTTTGACTTATCCACAAGCAGCTCCCTGGCTTACTCGGAACAGCTCGGCCATCCACCCAGCATGTGACTTTAAGGTATTTACAGTGTTCCCCCGAAAATAAGTCGGGGCCAGGTTTTTCGAGTCAATTTTAGGCATAAATTTCTCAACTTATACATGATTATATACGGTCCTTAACTGCTCATGCAGAACATCAAGATATTGACTCAAGAAACAGTGCCACCTGGTGCCTAAACAGAAGCATTTCCTCACAAACCTTGCATTTTCCCCCTCAGTCTCCCTAGCAGAGGCGGTTTTGTTATAAATGTCTTTCTAAGTAGCACAGCTATTTATTTTTTTTAACGGATCACTACAGCAATGTATAGTGCATGTTGAATTCCTGGAATACATAGTAATCCATACAGTTGGGTTTTTGGTTTGCTGCTGCTTTAGAACTTAAACAATATAAAAGAGAAGGGCATTAAAGTGGTTTGATATCTTGGGGGACTAATGTAACAGTAACACAAAACCTCTGAGCGTCTTTGTAGATTTCATGTGCTCACATATGGCTGCAATACACTTATGAAGTGTTACAACTAAAAAAAACTGAACTCCTCCAACAGTTCCTATATCAAGCTATATGCATCTCTTCATGACAAAGAAAGGTGGAAAGCTGTATAATCAACATCTTGGAATGATGGTGTATCTACACTAATTGCAAAGCAGGATTTAGCAGCTGGAATATTTGGGTAAGTCCAAATGCCCTTGCAGCTCACACTCTTATCTGACCCCACTGCAGTAACGGATGTGGGCAATTCATTGGTAATTTCAAATAATGCCTACAATTTTATACTCACTCTCTAAGAATTTTGCCCTCGGAAGTTATACGAAATGAAACATCCCAGGTGTCCTATGCTACTTTAAAAAGAAAAAGTTAACACTGAAAAGATAGGACTGGGAGAGGAAGAGACCCAAATTCCTTTGTGACTTTTTAGGCTTAATAGATTTTTTTTAAAAGCCAGTTTTTCCATCAGAAAGCAGTGTAGACGTAAGTACCTCTACACAATCTGAGAAGTGCTTCCATAGAAACATCCTTCTTTTTCTGGTTTGTTTATTAAGTGCAGAAACTGATAAATACTATCTTTGACATCTGCTTAAAGTCTCCCATGTAGAGGCATGGACTGAATAGGGAGCTGGTCCTCTGTAGGCAGTAGCCCTGCACAGTGTTACCATGACACACACACACACACACACTCACGGATTTCTGAAGCAGTGGCAGGAATATGGTACTGGTCACATGAGGTTCAGGCTTCCATGTATCACATGCATCCATCAAGTGCTTAAGTGGCTGTCTACTACCAAATGTTTTAAAAGTTACAGGCAGGCCCCATATCCACGGATCCCGTATCTGTGGTTTCAATTTAATTATCATGGATCCGCAGATACCCGAGACGCCCTTTAAAACGTTAGGGAAAGTGTTTTAACAATGCAGAAATAATTTTTCTCACTGTTGCATAGCAAAACTGATGCATTTTCAGGGCTGCCTGCATACTCTTCCGGATCACTCAGAGGCTCCTCCTTTCTCCCAAAGTCACTCCAGAATGCATTGGAACCAGGAACAGAATGCTTTATGATGAATTCTGGAGCTACATTGGATGATGGGCGGAGCCTTGGAGCAACCAGGCAGAGGATGCAGACAGTGTGGAAGGCAGCCGAAAATGTAGCTGTTTTGCTGCACACTGGTAAGAAAAACTATTCGGACAGAATTTTTATTCACTTTTCCTACGATTCACAGTGTGTGTGTGTGTGTGTGTGTGTGTGTGTGTGTGTGTGTGTGTGTGTTCGTTCATTCGTTCTGGAACAGAACCCCTGCAAGATACAGGGCATAACTGTAATTGAATTTAGGAGCTAAATAAAAAGAATTTAACTAGAATCCCAGCAACATGAGAGGAAGCCTCAGGATTTCACATAAACAAAGATATGGCAAATTTTATTATAATGCTCCAAACCTTATAAGTTGCAGTAAGCTCTGACTTGTGAAAGCAACAAGTTGTATGTAGATTGAAAACTCCAAGCTTTGATGAGGCTCTAGCAGAACACTTGCTCAAAAAGAATTTTCCATTATTTAAGGATTAACTGCGCTAGTATAAACCTACCTACCCACTTTCTATTTCTTTTCCATTCTCCTTTAGTTATCATCACAAATGACTCAAAAAAACACTGTCAGTTATTTTTAAATCTTATAGGAACATTTCAGAATTTAAGGCTAATGATTCATTGCAGAATACATTGTAAATGCTGGGGATTCACTTCTCACAGTTACCATCTGTTTATCTATAATCATATATTTGGTATTAATGAAAATGGTATTTTGGAAGTCATTTTTTTACTTTAAAAAAGTTTAGATGCTGTAAAAACATTTTCTACCTGTGCTCTCAATTCCCTTAGGCCTCAAAGACTTTCTCTAGAAGTACCATGAATCCAAGAATGATCAGGCCTTCAAGACCTCCGAAAGTCAAACAGAATCAAGTGCAAACCCAGTGCAAATGAAGAAATAATTTTATTTCTCCCAATCTAATGAAAAGGAAGACCACATAATTAAGTAGCTAGAAAAAAGATAAAACTTCCACCTGTGCCTAAAGCACTCCTAATTTCATTCCAAAATGCATTACATTCTGTAGAGATCTGAGTTTATTTTGGCAAACAAAACTGAATTAAAACTTTGGCTGAAAATGACTGCTGCAGTCCCTAATCTCAGCCAAGTAGCAGACAGAGAATTCAACATGGTTTTTTAAAATCTCAGTAATAATTTCACGCTGTTATTCTAACTTAGGTGAATAAGGATTCACAATGGGAAGCAGGCGGAAAATTATGTTAACTTAAAAGTTAACTAAGCACATGTTTGAGCAAGATCATAATGGCACAGAATGCATTTCACCACACAGTTACTACCCACAGAAGCAGTCACACTGTTCCCCTGAAGCAATGCAGACTTTTTTGCCCATATTGGCAAGGTTACCAAGCCTTGTCCCCGGAGAGTGTCTGTGCCTTTAACAGCTGCTTAGTGGGCAGGCATTTGGCAAATGCTGCTTCAGCTTCTCCCATCACAGCTGTAATGACAGAAGCTGCATCTGTCCAAGTTCTCTGTGACAGGCAACTATTACAGGAAAAGGAATGCTCTTTGGGGTCAGGCACTGCCAGCCAGATATGTTAGTCAAAGCTCAAGTTATGTTAGTCGCCTTGAGTTCATAAGCTATAAAAATAATGCCACTACTTGAAAAAAGGAAAACATTTGCAAGGATAATAATGACAAGTATTTCATTTGGCACACAATGAAATCTGTTGACATTCATACGGTGTCCATGACACAGTTATTTCACTAATGGATTTCTGAACAGTCATGTTGATGTATATTTCCATTCAGCACATTTCCCCTCTGAATGCATTATCATGACTTAGACTGACTTTGTTTTGCTGTGACTTTCTGAACATACTGCCCTTAGGAGTTACAGCCCCCGGATCAAAACTTTGATCTTTCTTAAACTCCCAAGGGCAAAAAGGAAAAAAAAAAGCAGTTGTCTAAGAACCTACAGCAATTAGTAAATTCATTCCTAAAGTGAGAAGCTGCCAGAAATGACAAGGTAAACACTGCTGGCATGCTTTTGCATGAAACCAAAATGAAGGTGCTCCTTCAAAAGAAGAGAAGAAAATGAATTGCAGAGATCCATGCTAAGACATGTTGGAAGCTTGTTGGCATTTTTTAAAAATGAACTGACTGGATTCACCTGCAGAAAAAAACAGCAAGCTTGCCAAATATTCTAAAGACAGAAAAAGTTATCCAAAGAGGGGTACACTCAATACTTAATGACAAGAACATTCAGCAAAGCCATGCTAACAATATTGCAGCATTTTATAAAGCACAAATGACTTGTGGTTTTCCAAAGCAAATAGGAGGAACACCAATGTTATGGGTAAATAGGAGGGGGACAACCAAAAACTGTCACTGAGGAAAAATTTTGCGATGATAAAAAAGCAATTTCATTCACTATCCAAGACCTTACTTGATGGTACAGTTGTGGTCTTAGCGCCGAGTTCTCAATCATAGTGTGAACCATGATGATTAAAGGTTCATTCTCTTTCATCTATTTCAAATCAGGAGGAGCATACAGCAAACATCAGTTTACAGCACGGCTAGATTTGAAAGACGACACTGTAAATATAGCCTCTACTTTAATTGTTTTCTATTAGTGCAGCAGTTCATATTTCCTCTTATGCTCAGCAAAATTGTACATTTGAAAAGCCTGCTCAGGCCAAATTAGATTATTAATTCACACTTGTGCTGGGGTCAAAACAATTCATACCACTAACAAGCATTTTAATTGTTTCTCTAAAAACGCGAGTTAATATTGCTGAAATTTTCATTTACAAATGGATAACATGGACAAAGTTCAATTTTAATTTTAAACACACACACACACACGCAAAATTGCAATGCAAAGAACACACAGGTAAAGTTGCATATTCTGAAAACTGGACACAGAATGCTACAATGTGGACATTTCTGGGGCCAATTCTGTGGCATCTAAGGATGTTTGTCAGAACGGGGATTGGATACCAGGTTGAGTTTAGACTACATTTTTCTTAGGCGAACTCAATCGTTCAGGGGAATGTGGCAATTTTTTTTCATATTATCAAAAATGAAAAAGAAAGCCCATGAAAACTAGCACTACTCCAATCTGGGATTATGTCGTAGTATGCAAAGCTGTCAATATTGTACACCCAAAATTACAGTCTGGATCATCAAGAAATTTCATTATCAGTGCTCAGTAATTGTTTGCTGGCTTTAGTCACCAAGCCATAATTGTGGTCATCTCTACAAAGTGGCCCCTGCCTCATCATCCCACCACCCCTTCTTAAGCTTCACTCTCCTTGTAGGTATGAATCAGGAGACGAAAGTGTAGAGCTTGGCTGTGCTCAGTAGAGAGATTTGGTTCAGGTCTGCTGAGTATGACCACTACTTGGTCACCACCCTTAACAGAGGACACTAGCCTGCTTGTTATGGTGAAGCTGAGAATTGAAATAGTGGAAGTTGCTTTTTAGGTGTTTTCACAATTTACCCTGTATATTGAAACACATTTAAGTCTTCCTAGACAGTGACTGTTCATTTATCCACAGCTTAAAAACATGGATCATATGTTATGATCCTGAACATATTAATATAAGCAGTATTTTCCCCTAGAATGTATCTATGCTGTATTGACCCCATTACATCCTAAATACAGCTTCGAACCTATAATTTTCACAATTTGCATGACTACATCTATTACTATTAAAGGTCCATCGTGGGCTATAGGCAATGATGGATTGTGCAACCTCCTTACAAAGGTGGTGGGCTACTGGTACCAGGTGCAAGGGAGTGGCAACAGGATGCAAGCATCTTGTTGTTTCATGCCTCCCTGGGGCACCTGGTGGGCCGCTGTGAGATACAGGAAGCTGGACTAGATGGGCCTTTGGCCTGATCCAGCAGGGCTCTTCTTATGTTCTTATGTTCTTATGTACTTGTATTATTCTAATAATAAGGAGACTGGGAATTGTAAGAACTACCATGAAGTCCCCCATTTTTTATCAACAGGACTACAATGTGAGTTCGCATACAGCTAGGTCACCATAATATGTTGGCATCTATGGCTATTGTCAGACCATGTTTCTAGAATCCGCTTTCGACCTATAAGTGAAAATGGCAGCTTACTAATCATGAAGTAAGGACCTGCTTTTTAAACTGTTGATTCAAGGCATAGTCCATTGAGAACTTCTCTTGCACAAATCCCATTGAAATGGATCTGATTGCACAAAAGCATGGACCAACATTTTAAGCCTTTTCTGTTGAAAGGCAGTATATTACTACTACAACTACACTCCTGAAAACAGTTTCCCCCACCAAAATTAGCTGAAGTCAATTATTACCCACATACTTTTCTGAAATAAACTAGTTGTAAATTCAATCCAAGTAGCTGAAATTTTATTCATTCCACTGGAATTTCTTTAATAGTACAAATTAGTGGGGAGCAGTATAGTCTTACAAAAAGTGTTAATCTTTTTCTTCCACTGAAACTTTTCTTTGCTACTCTGCTAGATAATTAAAATCATGCTGTCAGATAGCCAGAACCACAACGTAGTCGATCTTTAAGGGTTTGTTTTATGTTTTGACT
This sequence comes from Lerista edwardsae, assembly GCA_029204185.1. Classification (NCBI taxonomy): domain Eukaryota; kingdom Metazoa; phylum Chordata; class Lepidosauria; order Squamata; family Scincidae; genus Lerista; species Lerista edwardsae. The sequence continues at coordinate 23,235 of JAJKFI010035200.1, read as the reverse complement.
ATCCTGAATCAATGGGACAAAGTGATGAACATTTACAGAGAGCGCATTTGAAAAACACGCAATACTAATTCTCTACACATAATCTTATGTGTTCTCCTCTGTGGTTTGGCTCCCAAAACTATGCAACAAGGGATTGTGATTATGTTTATACTACTGACCCAATCATCATAAGCATAAACTTCCCTATTCACTACAACACAAGGGAGATGCATGTCTGAAGCAGTCTGCAATGCTGCAGTGAATGGGGAATATATGGGACCTGCATATGCTCAGAATTCCCATGTATGGTTTCTGAGACTTTCAGAAAAGAGAGGCTGGTTATATTTTAACCAGGTTATATTTTAAGAGACAGGTTATATTTTAAGATTATTCTTTAACTCTTAACTGCTGTATGCCAAGTCTAGTTTAGATGAGTCTATCTACCCAAAGATAGAAATTCATGTAACTATCGTATTTTGAATATTTTAGTCTGCCCAATGATGAGTATAAATTTAGTAATATAGACTTTACTGGTACTGTAGATTAAGTATATACACACACCTAATGGTTATTTAGCCCTGAGCACTGTAGTTAGAATTTAAGAAGTTTGGGTAATATGTAACTGAAATGTTTGTGGAAAATGTTAGGCAAAAGCAGCAAACCCAGGTTTAACATTACATGTGATCACAGTAAATTCTGCTTAAAATGAACTCAAGGATACTCCTAAACATCATTTGAATATTCAGGTTTAACGACCTGGGACCCACAGCAAAATGTTGCAGTATATTTACCAGTGCCAAAAATGAATGGATTGATTTTCTTAATTGGACTAACAACGTGTTTCTTTCTACCTTTCTAATTTGCTTTTCTTTTTATTTGTTCTTCTCCCCCATCTGTTCTTCATCTTTCTTCTTCTCTCTCTTTCAAAATTTTTTCTCCAATCTTTCCCACAGCCTCTGCAGTATGCTTGTCTTTCTGGCTCCTAACCCTTACTCATTTCAAATTTTCTGTGTTTATTGCCTTTCCCTTTTTACAAGATTCATCAGTTTTCTGCTTGGTTCTTTCCTTTGGCTGCTCTGGGAGATATTTTGCAGTGGGTGTGACCATCAACTGGCCAGCAAGCCAAAAGGCAGGTTAAGGTTAATGTTGTTGTTCTTGATTGTTATAGGGTGCAATCCAAATGCACTGTTAGGCCAGCAGGTGGGTTCTGTGTCAGCCCAATGTTGTCATGATAATACTGTAAGGCACTTTCCTGCCAGTGCGAATGGCGCTGGGCCAACACTGGCAGCAGTGTCAGCCCTGCTGCTCCGAAGATGGACACAGGTACGGTGCCCCCATGCCGGCCAAGTTCAGCCAGCGCAGGGGCTTTTCTTGGCAGGGCAGGGAGAAGGAAGAATGAGGCGAATGGAGGGTGGTCCCACAGGCAGGTCAGCCCAGGGAGAGAGGAGGAATCCAGATCCAGAAGTTATGCCGGATCCAAACTCCTGTCCCCAGGCTGGGTGGCCCTGATTTGGGTTGCTACAGCCTGCTCAGACATGCACCTGCTATTTAGCAGGCGCAGGTCCAAGCAGCCCCATTGGGCTGCCTGCAGCTTACCGTGGAGAACAGGGACATTCATTCCTTTACGCCGTGCTATGCTGCTGCCGCCTACTACTTGGGTTAGATGCAATGCAGGCTAACTAGCCTGTCCCTTCCCGTCCAAGTTAGGATTGGGCTGATAGTTAAACATCCTGGGAAATTTCTACCCCTCCCCTTTTCATTGAATTCTTTTCAAAAGACATCTAACTTCTGAAAATCCATAAATATCAACTTGTGCTAGGAAATATTCTGTCATTAAGAACATAAGAACATAAGAAGAGCCTTGCTGTATCAGGCCAAAGGCCCATCTAGTCCAGCTTCCTGTATCTCACAGCGGCCCACCAGGTGCCCCAGGGAGGCATGAGACAACAAGATGCTTGCATCCTGTTGCCACTCCCTTGCACCCGGTAACAGTAGCCCTCCACCTTTGTAAGGAGGTTGCACAATCCATCATTGCCTATAGCCCACGATGGACCTTTCCTCCAGAAATCCGTCCAATCCCCTCTTAAAGGCATCAAGACCAGATGCCATCACCACCTCCTGTGGCAAACAGTTCCACAGATTAACTACCCGCTGGGTAAAAAAATACTTCCATTTTATGGATACATTTTAAAATACTATCATTTTATAGATAGTTCTATTTTGACTACTATCTCTTGGCACGCAAATCAAGAGCTTAGGACTGGAGGTGTAGGTTCCACAGTCTATTGCTCACCTTAACCATGGCTAACATCATCCCTGAATTGGACCCTGTACCTATTTACAAGGAAATGCTTAATACAGAAACCAGTTTATAGTGAATAAAACCTAAAAAAACAGCAACCCCATTCTGGAAATCTGTACCACAATATTACTTTTACTGCATGATCTCCTCATTCCTAACTAAGAAACATGAATTCTCCTTTACTGTTGAATTCTCTTTTACTCTTTTACTTTTACTGTCCTTTTTCAGCATATCATATAAACATGTCACATTTTCCAATTCATGGGTGACTGATAAGAAGTCACATTCTCACATGGTCCCTCCCCTTGTGGATTAGGTTTAACAGAACACGTGCTGGTCTGAGCATGTATGGGGAGAGTGAAGAGAGTGATCAAAGGACTTGTTCCCAATTCTCTATGTTTGGAGGATCCAAAAATGTGACTTCCAAACACAGCCTGAATCAAGCAGTAGTCAGCCATTTATGTTTGAAGTAAAAATTAAAATTTAAGGTTTTTGGTACTGGTGACAACTAAGAGCTGAAGCTGCCCCCCCCAAGCCAGCATGTACTCCACTATGCTAACACTGAGCGTACAGGCATGCCCCAGTATCCACGGGGGTTCCATTCCAGACCCTACCATGGATACATGAAACCGTGGATACTGGGGATGGCTTTTTTAAGGATAGGGGAACATCAGTGGTTTTGCTGCAACAACATAAAAAAAGATTTGTTTAATGGTCCCCTATCTTTTTAATAAGCATCCCAGTATCCAGAGTTAACTGAAGTCCTGGACACTGATCAGTGGATAGCGGGGCATGCCTGTATAGCACTCCATCCAATGTGTAGCTGCCATGCTCAAGTGCTGAATTATCAATATATTGAGTCAAATACATAATCTCATTTCAGGATGTAGATGAAGGAAGCACAGCAAGCTTGAAAAACTTCAGTGTTAATAGCTCAGCAGAAATAAAAAAAGACAATGGACAGATATGCAGTTTTGTAAGTTTGATATTGTACAATGATGACTAGGGATGGGAAGTATACTCTTGCCCCTCCCTCAAGTTAAATGTTAGGATTTATTTAAAATGTAGACAGGAGAAAGACAGAGAAACACAAACATATATAGGAAGAAACTATTGCAAACAAAATTATATTTAAAAACTATTTTTTCCCACTGGGTTTTTGTGCCCCATGAATAATGGCATGTAAAGCGAACCAATTCTAGTATTGGATCCCACACAGTACACTCCTCCTAGTGGACGTGCTGAGTTTTTAGGGTAAATCTAGCAACAGCACAGAATAGCATTTCTAGTCTATCATTTTGATTTTTTTTTTTTTTTTTTTTTTGAGGGGGGAATATAATACAGCACTTATTACTAAAATCGTGCTCACTCCCATTTGGAGAGTTTTACTACATACTCTGTAAAACTTTAATGGAATACTTCCATGCACAAAAAAGCTCATTGTTTTCATCATTAATGAGTCAACATGCAACTGTACTGTTATTGTAATGTACAATAATAAGTTATGAACCCCACCTGATGATCCAAATATATGGCATTCCTTTGAAGGTGATGAGAAAGAATCTCATTCTAGCAACCAGCATTCAAAGAAAGGAGGGGAGGGAAGAAAGAAACGGACAGATATAAAGAAGATGTGAAAAGGTCAGTTGGAAAAGAAACAGAAATACACATTCTAAATTCAACCATTTTTAGATTATACTAGAAATATTTTCACAAAAACTGTCAAGGTGCTCAAAATTCAAGAGAGCAAACATCAAATGTTAGATTTTTCCCCACAAGTTTACAGTACCATTTTGAAGGGCCAATCAATATAGCAGTGATATAAGAAGCAAAAAGATAACAAATGATCTGCTCTGTTTAATAAAGCATTAGTTTGCAGCTGCAGAATACTTAGTACTATTAGCTATGAAAATAATTTCGTAAAGGAAAATAAAGAAAAACCATCATGGCCATGTTGAATTTACACAAACCACTATAAACCCTTTGAAACATTGGTGCACATTTCCTGCCTCTGAATACCAATTTACAAGCTATTTCAATGATGAACATGTTATGGAGCTGGGTTAAATCACATTTATTACTATTCTTGCCTATATGGCAAATTTTGTGCAACCTGCAGAACTTGCAAAATTTGGACTGAATTAAAGTACTATACAATTTAAATTATATGAATTTTTACTATTATTTACTAATATTTGACAATTAGGATTTGAATGCCTATCTTGGTTAGAATTGCAATATTCAACATCCATCCTTGAAGTCAAAGGGTTGATAGCAGATCACCACATATGCCAGCAAAACAATGATACTCTACATCTACATTAGAGGAACTTGGCACCAATGGTACAATGCAAGGTTGGATTAATGAATGGCCAAGAATTAGTGAAGATGGCACATAACAAACATCACTTCATAGCTGACCTTTGGGCTGTTGGCCTCAAGTTTTAGTTGCATGAGTTGTGCTAATGTGTGTTCCCGGATACTACTCAGTTCGGCTTGCTGCCTTCTCAGCTTTATAAGCAGCAGCGTGAGCTCCTCTGGCTGAAGGAGTATCGTGTGAGAAGCCAAAAGAGTGGAAAATAGGTTAATCTGTGTCCTGAGCAAGGCCTCCGATTTATACTTGTGTTTGATAATGCTGCCTACCATACCATATATTCAAGCTACATGAAACTCTTTGGAATAAGGGAATGTGAAACAATTGTCAACGTACTATAAACTTACAAAGCTTTGAGCCTCATTGGAACCACTTTAGAACACAAAGGCTAGTCATTTGTGGGGGCAAGAGCAAATGAACATCAAAGTCACAAAAGAGGAGGAAACTTCAGAGGTTGTGTAAATGAGGTTCACTTGATAGGTTTTAAGAGAGTTGGAAGCTACAGAAATTACCTTTTTTTAAACGAGCCACCCTTTCCCAAACATCATAGAATGTCAAGAGTCTACTGGGACCTTGGAAGCTGCTTATCCCAAGCCTTGCACAGTTTTCAGTGCTTAGATTAACCAGCCATCAAAAATAATGTATTTGTTTTGAAATATAAATCGCTTTAAAAATATAATGTTTGATGAAAAGCAGTATGTACATGCTCAATAATGATATATGTTAGAATTTCACACAGAAACCTGCACCCAGAAGATTTTTCTTCTTCTGGTTCTTGAACCAAGGTGCCTACTGGTTTTAGATTCATTCTTAACAAGGAACATAGCAAATCATCGAGAACAGTGGTTCCCAAACTGTGGGTCGGAACCCACTAGTGGACTGTGAAACACCTAGGGCAGCCATATTGAAAATAGAAGATGGGATACTGGGAAGGGGGAGGGTTGCATGGCTGCTTTGCTTGTATTATGGTTGTAAATAGGCTTTTTCTTTCTGATTCATCTTGGTATTGGAAAATGACTGAGAAATAACCCAATGTATTGCTGCATTCTCAGGAAAGCAGCAGGCTCTGGCATCACAACGATGGCACTTCTGGCCATGACATCCCTTCTAGTGGGTCCTAACAGATTGTCATTCTAAAAAGTGGGTCTCAGAGCTAAAAAAATTGAGAATTGCTGATCTAAAATAACCATATGATTCTGACTGGCAACAAAAAGGGATCAAGGATTAGGGCTGGATAGGGGTATTTCTTGCCTTACTACAAAATACTGCAGAAACTAACCTAGTTTCTTGAAAGCAATAGGCCTAAGGCTAAACTTTTCATATTACAATATTTCTGCTTCCCAATCCAAAAGTATCTTTCTCCTATCGACCTTCTGTGCCCACTCCTTCTTGACCTCTATTGCTTCTTGAGCCAAGCCTCTCATGGAAAGATTCTACAGCACTGACCATATCTGGTAAATCTAATGAAAGGAATGCACTTACGACTGGGTCATCCATTTCAATTGCTTCTTTAATGTTCTTAACACATTGCTGCTGGCATACCCTTAAATTCCTGTCTCCACTCCTAACAAACTTCACCACTTCCTGAAACCCAAACCTGACTAAACAGTCCATTGTTCAGGTTTTGACACTGACAGGTATGTCAAAATTTCCAAATAATGGTTACAAATGCAAAACATATAGCGTATATTTGCGGTATGATACAGGAACACTATTTTGCACATATATAGGATTATATCCAAAGAAAGTGAACCATGACCACTGAAATCAATGAGATAGTTTTGTTGTAACATAAGACACATTGATTTCAACTGTGATTAGTCTGGATTCATTTTCTTTGAAAACAACCCATTGCTCACAAAGTACAAGGCCTCTGTGATGTTTGTCGGGTATACAAGACTTCTTGGAGCCATGGACTGCTCTCCACATGCAATGGAATTTTCTCACTATTCAAGTGGCACATTCTATATTCAAAATAGGTAGCTTAATACATGCAAGTACCCACACGTCTCAGAGACATGCAGAGCTTCAGAATATTCCTGTGATGTGTTTATGTGGTTCATCTGAGTTCCTGTATTTCATTATACAAATACTGAACTGAATGCATCTCACAGAGAAAAAACATGTAGCTGTATTAAACTCCAGCAGAGGGAGCAAGAAATTTTCATAGCTAAGAGAGCAATTATACTATATAAAACCTGGTAATCTAGTATATGTGAATATATAGTTTCTCCTAATTTCTATTCATTGGAAGGTTTTTTGGTACATAATGTGTTTTAAGTGAATGAATGTCATTGCAGAATACCATGTAAAAAGTCTCTACTGTTTTGGAAAAAAAACACAGGTATTTCTGAACAAAAATCTTCCCAATTTTCACAGAAAAAATTGAGGTTTCAGTTTACAAAAGCAATCCTGGTTGGATATACTACGTTATCTTTTTGCATAAATCTATGCTCTGCAAATTTAATCTTGGGTATTGAACAGTAAGAATACTTTCTGTACAGCATAATTGTTTAATAATTCAAATAAAACTGTGGAATTAGCATGTGGATAGTTTATCTTCAGAAGACAGCATAATGTATAGCAAATAACGAACTGCCTATAGCACCAATTTCCAACTACTTTCATTCTGTAGTAATGAAAAGCTCCAGTAATTGGCATTTCCCCATCACAACTGAATTAACAACTTAAATGGTAATTCAATTTGTGAAATGAACACCACTAAAATTTTAAGGTGTTCTAGCTTAGTTTTCTTGTTGCTCTAGCTGTGTCTAAAATAAAATACTTAAGTAAGTCAAAGTGACAGTAATTACCAGATAGGAGCTATCTTGAAAAGTTTAATGCACCTAAATTGAATTGGCCCATTTAGAAGGAAATTCTTTATTTACTGAAAACAAAATGAAAACACAAACTCTGGTTTTAATATAGATTCTACAGCCAGAATAGCTGGTGTAGTTCATGGTGTTTTATTGGCTGTTCTTAAATAAAAAATGATGTGCTAAATATAAAAATGCCACTCACCGTTTTCCCTTGCAAGCTCTGGGGAGTAATAGGCTGTACACTCAGACCTGCTGGCATCGACCTTCTGTCAGGCACAAAGACATGCTGCTATTGGGGGGGGGGAAGGAAGAAAGAAAGAATCCTGTGAATTATAATTTGGGGTGCCTGTCAAATCTTTTAGAACCAAAGGTTAAGTGTGCTATTTTAAATGCGATTTTCCAAGTCAACTTGGGGTTTAGGAAAGGTGTCTAAAGTGAATGTGATGGCTAATAACATATCAGTACAAAAATACTGGATTGTAGCACTCTCATCTCAACCATTGCAAATGTCAAAAAGTCCCAGAAGGTCCATAAAGCACTTAGAGTACAACTAATAAGGAACTGCATTCACCACGGCAAATACTATTTACCGTCTCAAGCCATCTACTATATTTTCAAAGGCAGTGGGGTGTAAGTCACAGGCTGCATTCAGAAACTAAAGCGGAGTAAGTTTACAACACATTCCTGTGCTGGAGAAACAGACAGCTATGCCAAACGGCTCCCTGACTCCTGACACAATTGTACCTTTCTTTTTCAGAGATACACACACACAAACTCTTCTCACAGCAGAAGAGAAAAAAAGCATGTGTGCGTATTGTTTGCTATGTGCTAATCTGGAACACAGCACAAGGCAGCAGTGACTGGGAAAAGACTAGGCTCACTGTCCTTTATCTTAACGGGACAAGCTGTGAAGTTGTAGCATGCACAATTTTTCACTAAGTTATGTGTATATAAACATAATGCACCCAAAAGCTGCCCCCAAATTTTTGCATATGTTTGTTCTAATATGAATTCAAGTTTCACTGTGCCGCTAGTGTTGTTAACCCACCAGGACTGACCTGAAGTACTTGGGAATTTGCATAAATCTCCAGGCTAATACTGAAAGCACACCTGGATATCTTTAAAGGGGCCTTCAGGAATTCTCAACATAACATAATATTTGGGGGGAAAAATATCCAGGAACAGTTTGGCAGAACTAGCAACCGTATAAGCCACTTCATCTATTTGACAATGGACATAGCAATTGGAAGCATTTGTTGAGCACTACTGGACATGTAAATCATCTTTTCGGAGAGCTCCAAAAGGGCAAATTGAGGAAAAAAAGGTAATTCTACCTTGCAAATTCCACATGCAAAATGTAGGGATGAACACATCCCTGAGTGTTCACTGGATTAGGAGTATAAGAGCAACTGAGAAGTACAGGTGGCAGGATGATTAGCAACTGTTGTTTAACAAAAGGAAATAGGTGGACAGCTACACTACTACGTTTTGCTCCAGCAGCAAGAAAATTCCTGACAATGTACAGAACGACGAAGAAACTGTGCTAAGAAAAGGTTGGAGATTCCCTAACATTAAAAATGCAAGTTCTGTCTCCAACTGGGCAGGTAACTGCTTCGGTGGGGACCTTAGAAAGCACATCAGGTCTTGAGAACCCAGCAAACGAAAAGGAAGACTGGACTGTTTTCAGTGCACATTTTTGAGGTTCTGTATCCTTTACTGTTATTGCTCCACTTCCCACTACCATCTGGATTTATAACTCAGAGTTTGCTAGTAGTTTTCTCCTAAAACAGTAGCACACAAATTGCTACTTATTTATTTTGCGAAAACAATATCCCCATATGAAAATTTACATTTCATTCCAGCAAAGAAACTAAAGGAAAAGGCTTCAAAAAAATTCAAGAAAAACAGTATTTCACCTTGGTATGATGTGACCTGTGTCTGCGGTCAATTGTTACATCTCCTCTTTGTATGGGGGACGACACTTCTGACCTGTAGTTCCTCTGCGGGGAGTACCCTTGGAAACCTGCTATTGAACCATGGGAAGGTGATGTGGGAATCATATGTACTGTTTGATCAGATATATTAATCATGGTTTTGGGGCTACTTAAAGTACCGTGTCTAGTAAGAGTTGTTTGCTTATTATAAAATTGCCGTTGCTGCCATTCATAGAGTTGCCACATGGTGTCATCTCGCATTGACCTCCTCTTGTCATCTGCAGGCAGTGATCCAAGGGTCTTGTCATAAATAGATGGCGTCACACTGCAGATGCTTTCAGGCCTAGTTTTCGTGTTCCTCGGCAGGGTTCGATACCCTTCTGGATATCGTGGTACAACTTGGGCTCGATGGCTTGGCATGTTCCTTGGTAAGGTCTGGTATGAAAGAATGCTGAAACAAGAACTTCCCTTCAGTAATTCAAAATATAGATAGCTTTGGGAATAACCAACATTTTGTTTTCGTCTCCTCTACGTCCTCCCCCCCACTCCTTGTAATCAGCATGGGTGTCTTAGTCCAACCTCAAAATTCTGGCTCTCAATTGAGAGCTCCTTTCCTATGGTCAGTCACATATCAGGCAGATCAATCTGTATGGTAGAGTGATGTTACATACTGTAAGTGCACGTGGCATGAAGACTCAAAGGGTCCTTCCTCAAGCAAACACTGTTTTGAGAGTTGCTGTTAAGTAGCACATTGAATCATACACTGACTGCTTCAGAGAGAATGTCTTTGTTAGAACTGGTGACATTTCAACTATTGAAGTTAAATACAACCTGGAAGCAATAGCTAAACACTATAAGCAAGCAGGTGAGTGGGCCATTTTCAGATTTAGCTACAGGTCTTTTTACCTGTACCAAATTTTTATTATTATCACTAACGTTTCACTATTTTACTAGACTAAAATTAGCGTACCAGACTTTCATTATTTCTAATTTATTGGCTTTTCATCCTCCCACAGATATAGTACTGAAGGTAATGTAGTCAAACTGACTACAATTAGAAAAAAACCTATGTATTCTTAGTATGTTAAATTAAGAATACAAAGAGTATTTTTTTCTATTCAGCCCAAACTGATAAATTGTTTCATCCATCTTGCTCCTCTCTATTCTTTTTAAGTAAACGAACTTCAAGCAAAACAATCATTTCTACGTATATAGCCTGTGTTTTTTTTCCATCCATATTGAGCTAACATAATCTAGAGGATTTGGATCCTGTTTAATAATGTTTTGTTAATAGCTTTTGCCATTAAAAAATCCTGCAACAGAATGAGTTTGTTTTGGGACGCAGCCAACATAATAATGCTGTGACGAAAAGCTAAGACAGAATTCAAATGGGAAAGATTCACAGTTCTTATTGCTGCTCTAATTGAAAACACCACCACTTGCAAACAGAATGTGATAACATTCAAAGTATTACACTCCCTCTATGGGAATGCCACAAGTAGTCAATGTTCTGATTATATGTGCTATGACAAGCTACCACAATTTGTCCCTTTCTAATACTGTGGGGTCCAGTGTAATTGCTGTGTTTCTAATCTTGTAACACTGGTTAGGAGAAAGGAACTTGCTGTAGGCTCACATGTTTCTTGTTCCCCTCCTACATGTAAACTCTCTCTTGTATCCTTTTCAGAGCTAACCATGAGGCAATGTTACCAACGGTATAGATTCTGATGTTGGAACCAAGGTTAGAAGCTAGTTTGCCAACGTTAGTTAAAGCCAATCTGGTTAGTAATCCATATTTGATGTTGATCAATAAACTGAAATTTAATTCTGCCAAGAAGAGATGCTGTTGGTCAACAGGAGATCCTATTTGGAAGTTACAACATACTATGGGAGCTCTGTATCTGTGGACTTGGCATCCATGGATTCTACTATCCACTGATGCTGAGACCACATCTCAGACAGCCTTCAGAACATGACCTGAAACAACTTCTGGTTTGCAGCCTTGACTTCCAGTAGCTTCCAGGAGACGTTCTGAAGCTCAGGGAGGCCTGTGGCTTCCATGATACATTTTTGGGCGGTGCAGGGCCAGGGGAGGTGGGCCTTGGCATGAAATAGCTTCCTGGAGAGCCACAGACTACCCTTTGGCCCTCCAGCTTGCCATACTAAGGAAGCTCTTTTGCTTTTTTTCCTTCTTCCAATGTTTTTAAAAGGGACTAGGTTTTTTTTTAAACACAATTTGATTTAACATGTGTTTTTTTTTTGCAAGAACAGGAATGGTCACTAGCTGAGACCATGGAGAGTTTGTGGCCTCTTGTTAAACTGGGACATTGGTGACTTAGCAGTTGCAATCAGGGAGGGTTTGATGTAAACCTCTTTAGCCACATCAAAAGGAAGGGAAACCAGAATGAGAGCTGGTTGATGCTGCAGGTACACAGGGAGCAGCCTTCCTGGGAAAGATACCCATCTCTTCATGTAACAAGTAGCTCTTTGGGGTAGGGAGCATTATGAGGATAGGGAGCATTATGAATCAAAATAAGTCTGAGATGGAATTTCCAAGTTGGTTCATTATCCTTAGGGGTGTTTTTTTTTGGGGTGTGTGTGATATTTTTCTTAAATTTCTTGTTAAAAATAGCAAATTGCAGTGTTATGTGTTTTTATTCTACATTCTCATTCCAAGTTCTCAATTTTATTCATTTTAAATGCTTTAAAAGTGTACTAGGTACATGATATAGGTGACATACTGTCAGCAATGGAGCTACAGTTTTATTTCTTAATTGGAAAAGTAAATCTATTTTAACTTCTGGAAAATATCTTAAACACCAAAATGCGGTGTTTTCTGTTTTTATTCAAATATTTAAACCCCCCCCCCATGTGGTGTTTTGTGTTTTATGCGGTGTTTAACAAAAACCTCCACCCCTAATTATCCTATATTTCAATATCCAAAAATACTGGGCCCTAATACAGATTTTACAGTTAACTGAACTGAGTAGCACTGTTTAAAGAGACCAAGGTGTCTGTTGCAAGCATTAACTGATTGCCAAATAAATTACTCACCCTCTCGTTTCTTCATCCTGCCCCTTTCCTCTCTGTATTTTAATCCACTGTTCCAACTGCAGCATTGAGTTAGTTCTCTGTATGACACGTTCAGACTCTATATGTGAGTGAATGGCATTGTGATGGATTCCGTCTCCAGAGTCTGCCAGAATAAGGTTGACAGTTTTCTCTGACCCATTTAAATGAACTGGTCTGCAGTGTCCAGACAGGACTGTGCTTGCCGGCAAAGTCCCATATTCTGATCCCAAAGAATTTAGTTTCACGCTGTTGATTTTTGTTAAGGGTCTATCATGTCCAATTTTTTGAAATCCATATTTTTCAGCTTCTAAGGCCTTTTTGTCTTCAATTTTGCTCACTTCTTTGTTCCGCTGATTATTCTGTGTCTCTGGTTTAATTAGCACCCGGTGGTTTGCGATGTTATTCACTTCACGAGGTGGTGTGTTTTCAACAGCTATCTTGTCTGCTCTGAAAAAGAGGAAGACATACACTGGAGAGAATTATGGTGTTGGAGAAGACTCCTAAGAGTCCTCTGGATTGCAAGGAGATACCATCGGGCAACCCCACAGGAAGTCAAGCTTAATTGCTCCCTGGAAGGACAAATACTGAAGCTCAAATACTTTGGCCACCTCATGAAAAGCGAGGACTCTTTAGAAAAGACCCTCATGCTGGGAAAGATTGAAGGCAAAAGGAGAAGGGGGTGGCAGAGGATGAGATGGTTAGATAGTGTCACTGAAGCAATGAACATGAAATTGGGCGAACTCCGGAAGCTAGTGGAAATGTGCTGTGGTCCATGGGGTTGTGAAGAGTCAGACACGACTTAGCGACTGAACAACAATACACTGGAGAACATCCCCAGAAAAGTGCTGGAATAGGTACAACTTGCTTTTTTTCTGCCTTGCAGACAATGCAGCACTTGTAGGTTAGGCAGCCATATCAAGTGCAAGATTACAGGCCTCAGCTAGAAGTGCTGAATTCTGAACATACAGTGATGTACTAACACAACAAGACTGCTCTCAGGGGCCTTGAGGACGGTAGTCCGGGGCTCCTACATGCCACTGGGGTCCCTATGGGTACAGGTTCAGCAGTCTATGTATGGCTTCCCAATCCACGCTAACCTGACTTGTCTACCTCTTCCTCCCTTGGGCCTCAGGACAATGACAAGTTGACAGCACCATATGCCACCTCAGGGCCTTCTCCAGTTTCCTAGGGCTCTTGAGCATTTCTTTCTGTCAGTCTTCAGCCCTCAGCCAGCCCATCCCTGGCCCACTCCTTATATTTTCCTGGACTTGGCTGGTCCCTCCAATCTTCCTGGCTTTACCCTTCCTGCCTGGGCATTCTCTGGGTCCAATATCTCCTCCCCCAGGGGACAGGAAGGCACCTGCAGGTACTTGCAGTGTGCTCTGCTCCACTGGCCCATACCCTGCTCAGCTGAGGCCTTCTTGGCCCCTCCTGGCATGTATTTGGCTCAGAACTCTCTGGACAGGCTGATCCCTGAAGCTGGTAAGTGCAGCCCTGGACAGCTGCCTAAAGCAAGTAAAATTATAAGGTGGTCTAAAAGGTAATTCCTGTTATAGTTTTAATTACTTGCATGATTTCTTTCCAGAAATCATTTACACCCTGCCACCAAATCAGCTCCATTTCTCCCACACTTCCAACAAAAGGAATATCCCAGTCATACTTTCTCTGAATTTGGGGACAGGAAACCATTCATTGATATGTTTTGCCTTACAGAATGCTTTGAGAACTACTTTTTGTTAAACACAATACACCTGTATAAATATTCTTAATACTACCAACACATGTTGCATACTTTATACACATTTTCTCTAGGAGCAAAGCAAACAAAATGGGTTCTTAGAAAATGACATATCTATAGGGGCCCAAGCACCTTTATTATTAGTAAAAAATAAAAAAGGAATAAAAAATAAAAATAAAAGTTGTAAGTTATGGGGTCTTTGGGAGGATGTGGGCTGCTCACATCACATTTTTATATGGAAAAGAAGTCCACCAAGAATCTGTATTGGAACCAATGCTATTTAACCTATTCCTTAAGAATCTGAAGTTGAGAATTTATTAGAAACTCTAGTTTTTCACAGGACAGTGTTTGAAAACCATTGGGGTAGAATAATGCAGACTGTTAAATTGGGTGGCCTTTTTATCTGCCTTTTCTCCTTCAATCAAACTCCAAAGGCTTCTGTTAAAACATCTCTCTTATGTTACACTCACATCATCTTTCACCTTTAACCTCTGCTCGGTTAGCCCCTTGCTTTCTTCAATTTCATTTAAATTCAGCATTCTAACGTTTATGTTCCAACCTTTCCTCTTCAGACAGTATCACCACATGGCACAATGCTAATCTCATTACATTCTTAATGGTTTTGATTTAATTAGCTGCTGCAGAAATTGCAGTTTTTGAGGGACAATTTCTACAACTATTTGGTAACTATAAAAGGGAACTAATTTTAGGATGGTGTCAATTTTGAATTTCATTAATAATGTCATTATTTACACAAGCAGTTTCCAATAATATATTTGCCTGTAATGATTCAAGCAGCAAACATTCTGATGAATTAAAATGTACAGTGGTTAATGCTTGGAAGAAATTGCATAAGATTATATGCAGTCAATACATGTAGCATTACTTCTGATGTCTCAAAATAAGTTTCTAAGGCAAAGCGTAATTCAGTAAAATTTAAGTCTTCCCAAAAAATATTTTTGAAAAAAAAAACATGTTTTCAGATTCTAAAATGTTACATCATTTAGAAGTCTGCACACTTTTGCATGACCTAGATTAAGGATGTATCAGGAATGCAGCCACCTGAGAGAGAGTTTCATTGTATGAGTGACAAGTTTAAATACGTTTTTGATTATTTAAAATAAAAGATTAATTACTCTCCATAGACCCCTCAGGACATTATTAAAATTAGGTCTATTTAAAATATATCACCACACATTGTTATGTGAGAGTACTTACAAGTCTCTGAGGTAAAATAACTTCAGTTAAAAATGCATTGCACATATTCATTACTAGAGCCATGCAAATCTAGAAAAAATGTTATGCTGCCATATATAAAGAGAGAGAAAGAGAAGTAAACAAATAACTGATTCAATATGAAAAGGTGATCACATTAGTTTCAATTTTTTAAATACAGGTGTGTCCTGGTATCCACTGATTTGGTATCCACAGTTATCCATGGACACCATGGATACTGGGATTCCTATTAAAAAGACGAAGGTAAAGGTTTCCCCATGACTAAATGGTCCAGTTGTAACCAACTGTAGGGGGCGGTGCTCATCTCCGTTTCTAAGCCGAAGAGCCAGCATTTGTGCAAGGACAAGCTTCCGTGGTCATGTGGCCAGCATGACTATACGCTGTTACGGAATGCCGTTACCTTCCCACTGAAGTGGTACCTATTTATCTACTCGCATTTTTATGTGCTTTCAAACTGCTAGGTTGGCAGGAGCTGGGACAAAACACGGGAGCTCACTCCGTTGCATGGTCTCAAACTCCCAACCTTCCGGTCAGAAAGCCCAGCAGCAGCAGTTTAACCCGCAGTGCCACCACTGGCTTCCCAAGATAGGGAAACATTAAACAAATCTCCTTTTTCTACCTTGCTGCAGCAAAATCACTGATGTTCTCCTATCTTTAAAAAGGTGTTCCCAGTGTCCATGGTTTCAGGTTTCCACAGTGGGGTCCAGAATGGAAGCCCAGCAAATACTGGGGCATGCCGGTAAGGTAATTCTAACCTGGGTAGAACTACCTACTCCAACTGTTAAAAATGAAACAGTTAAAGAAATGGGAGGGAGAGGGATTTACCCAGGGGGTGGCCCTGCCCATGCAGTTAGATAGGAAAGAAGTGAGACCAGAGGGGGCGGGCTTAGCGGCCATGTTTTTATACTCAAAATGCGGATTCCAAGCATTTCAGATTGCTTTGTGCGTAGTGTTTAGGACTGAATCGTTTACTCCTGAAGTAAAAACTTACCAAAATAACAACATGTGATCGTGGAGAAACATTATTGGTAACCTTATTATGATTTAATATGCAATTACAAGGTTTAATTCCGCATAATTAGTCAGCCATATTGTTAGACCCATGGAGTTGCGTCGGCCATATTGTTAGACCAGACCATGGGACCAGACCCATTGCGTCGGCCATATTGTTAGACCAGACCGGAAGTTTCAAGAATATGACGTCATTTCTTCTCCATGTTTATTATAACTCCATGGATTTACCAACAAAACTCTATCATCTAGGGGTGAGGTTTTTGTTACTGATACTTTCCATTTCCAGAGTTCAGAAGCACACTGAATTTGTTAAAATCAGTTTTAATGAAAAAACCTTCTTTGATTATGACTAAATTTTCCTAAATCATGGGCATCCCAATCCTGATCTGCTTGTACTGGATGTGCCTTATGGCATGCTTGTGACACCAGCACCTGCAGTAAGCTCGTACCATGGAGCTGAGCTCCAGTCATGTGTGGAGGCATTCTGAAGCCCATAGAGGCCTAACAGCAACTTCTGCGGACTTCAGAATGAAGTGCAGAGGCCAAAAAACATGACTTCTGGTTTTCAGCAAAAACCAGAAGTTGCCTTTAAAAGGGTGTGGGTGGCTTCTGGGACCTGCAGAGGCCTTTCACAGCTTCAGAAAGCTGCCCAGAGCCTGTTAGAAGCAAGTTCCAGTTTTCGGATATGAACATCCATGGTTTCCCAGCTCTGCAAGGATTCCTGGAATGGAACCTCTGCGGATAATGAGGGCCAGCTGTGTTGACTATGAATACAAATAGAAAATATTCCCTTAAGATTATATATTTTTAAAAAATGTATTTAATAATTATCTTTAACAATACCATTAAACTTCAGGATGGCATGGGTTAGAGGTCTGAATGAAAAACCTTCAACCTTTCTATAAGGCTATCAGCTCTTGTACCTCACTTACAATATGCAAAATAGACCAACTTCAGGCCACAGGTTCCCTCTTCTGGGTCCTGTTTTATTTTTTAGATATTGCCCAGCCAAAATCAAGGGAGCAATATTAAAGAATTATGTTTCATGCACTAGTTATCATGGGGGAGTTGCTCCTTTCATATCAGCTAGTTTTAAGGGACTATTGCTATAGAAAATATACAGTAAATCCATTCTGTAAAACAGGACAACAGGTCGTTCCAAAACATCACCACTACAATTTAGCATCTAATTCTAGACAGATTATCATCAAATCCTAGCACCACATGTTGTGTTGGTCAGAAATTTGTGTGCTTTCTGAACTTCAGGAAAATACTTATGAATAAATGCCACTACTAGCACCCCACAAGTCCACTGAAGACAACTAGAATTTGTCAGTGACCAATGGAAGCCCACATTTCCAGGGAGGGGATCCCAGGAACCTTGCAAAAACTGGGGGAGAAACAGCAACACACAGCCTAAAGGGTTACTAAAAACAGTATTGTTAACCTCACAGTATTTTCTAAAATGAAGACATTTGACAAAGCTAATAAAAACCTAAAAACTGTATTACGCATACTTCTAGACACATCCACTCCAGAAAGTGCTATTGAACCTGGTCCTGTTAACCAACACAGATTCTACAGGATTGTCAATCTGCGTTACCTTTTCACAGGCTCCGTCTGTACAAGTGCTGCATCTACCATGGCTTTCATCCATAATTCCATTTCCTTCCCTGTATCTGTGCAGAAATAATACGTTCTCATGTTTGGATGAGCTGCCTGATTGGAAATGACATAGTTGTTGTGGGGGGAAAAAGAAGATACAACAGTCTGTGTGAGAGAGAGAAAAATCAAAGAATGTTACTGGTTTCCTTAATCAGTAATTCACTGGCTTCAAGATTTATGCAGGCTGCCTCTAGAAACTCATCACACAGTAACTAATACAATGTTATTCAACATCATGCTCATCTTTTGCGGCAATTATACTGAGGAAAAACACATTAGTATTAAATTTGTAAGCTTTGTTTCTTGGTGCACCTGCTGTGCTTTCCAAGTAATTTCTATGAATTACAGAATAAAAATTCACTACTTGCATCTGTGACAGACAGATTATAGTAATATAGTAGCTCACATATACAGAGTCAAGAAAATAGCAAGCTTTACAATATGTAAACTCACCCATTAAGACTTGCAGTGTGGTTTAGTTCAGTCGCCGTCGAGAACAGCCCAAACAAGTTAAAATCCAAGAAACAAAATACAAAATAAGAATATTTAATAGAGGAAGATTTTTAATTGCTCAGGGATTAATATTGTGAATATTCATCATTCACGGAGTTATGGGTTAAATATGGGTCAAAGTTAGAGGGTTAAATTTAAGGGTGTTGATTAAGGTAAAATTTAAGGGGGGATAAGAAATTCTTTTTAAACAACTTAACAGTACTTGCTCTGAGGCAGCAACAGAAAGCCAATAAAAAAAGGGAGCACTTTCTTCTAAGGCAGCACAGAAATGGAGCTATTCTCCAAATAAGAAGGAAGAGAGATGAAGGTGCTAATGGGAGTTGTAGGCTTTGTGAGGAATACAGTATAGCACCTATAGCAGCAGCCCTCATAATGACTACAATTCTCATAAGCACGTTCACCTTTGCCTGTTTGGAGAAGAAGCAAAAAGGCTACCAGATTTTTGCTTGCTGTCTGTTGGTACCCGAGAACAATTACTGGTAAGTAAAATTGGCCCATGAAGGGGAATTCCAGCACTGCAGCTCTGGTCTCCCTAGAACAGTATATAGAACAAGTGTGGGTTGGGACCCACTTGGTGATCACGACCAGATGTCAGGTGGGTTGCGGAAAGCTGGAAGCAGCCATCTTGGAAACTACAGACCTTACACTCGATATACTCCTTTTGTGAGTATTAATAGTTTGAATTTTCAAGAGAGGATTTTTTTAAAATTTTGTTTTTAGTTGTTTTTTTAGTTGCCTCATCTTGCTTTTTGTCAGGGATGTTTTACAGATGTACAATTGCTGCAGTCCAAGAATGCCAATTTGCATTTCAGAAGTGTCATTTTATTATGTAACAATGACAGCACTTCCTGCTTGATGTCACTTCCTGGCACAACATCACTTCCAGGTTAATGACTTCACTTCTGGTGGGTCCCGACACAAGTGCCATTCTAAAAAGTGGGTCTCGAAAAAGTTTGAATACCACTGGAATGTTGCAGCAAAAAAAAGGCACAACAACTAGCTAAGGGCAGTGGCAAACAGCTTTTCTCTCAAATGGTGCCACAAGGACGGGATGTTCATGTGCACACATTTAAGGCTGCATTTATGGTCTCAGCACAGATCAAGTGATCCAAAACAACTGCTAGACAAAAATGGACTGAACTGCAAATAGGAGCTTATACAAAAGGCACCATCTTGATACACAAGTTGGACTAAGCTACTTATTTCCAGAACCTATTAATTACCAAGTCACTTTTTTCATTTAAAGCAGAATATTTAAAATGGAGGCTATAAAACCTGGAACCCATTCGGAGAAGGAGCCATTCCTAGGGCTAGTGTTGTGCTAACACTGTGCAAGTGTTGATATCGTAACTGTGCCTCCCAAAAGTTCAGATATCACTACAAAGAGCATTTTTTCAAGCCATGAAATTCTCTGCCTTTACAATTAATAAATGTTTTTGTACTTCTAGATAAAAGATCTTAAGATCCTGGGGATACTTTTTTTTTTAAACAGAAAAATCTCTCTGGGGTATGTTTCTGCCATCCACAATGCATGTGGACACAACTATGGCTTCTGGACAAAATCCAGAGAATGGATAATATCCTCACCTTAAAAGCATATTTGCGGTTGATGTGATCTTCAGAAGAAAGCATTGATATCTGGAAGCTAGGAAGAAGTATGCTCCCCAATATGCCTTCCTCCTTCTCATCTGGGAATGACATAATAAACAATAGATTAAAGTTGCACATTACTATTGAACTGTATTATATGAATACTGTTGCCCTTCATCGTATGTGCTGGTTACATTCCAAAGTGAACATGTAAGGCTAAAATTGTGTATACAGATGAGCCTGTGACATTCAGGGCCTGCAGATTTGGGCCCACCTTGGGCCTTACTGGAGCTGTGCTAGCTGCCCTAGTTGGCAATTAGTTTTACCAGAAACCTACTCTGAGTTGGAACTGGAAAGTGGTGGCCAAGTGTCCAGGGGTTTCCCTGGCCTTCAGAATGCCCATTTCGGGCAAAACCTCTGTACTTCTGGTTTCCCTGAGAAACCGGAAGTGACCTTTTTATGCCTTATGGCATTCTAAGGCATTTTATGCCTTATGGCATTCTAAGGGCCAGGAAATCCCGAAGGCTTGGTCAATCACTCTCCAGTCCATCTCAGAATAGGCTTCTTGTAAAACTAATTGCAACTAGGGCTTCAGATTGATCACTAGACATCTAGATGCTGTGTATGTATATATAAAAGAAAATAGGAGATTAGACCTATGGAGCTAGAAAGGTAGTCTAACCATACCATGCAATTCAGAGAGAAAATCTGTAGCAAAGCCTTGAGAATCAACAGAAGCTTTAGGCCCCCTGCCACAGAGACCTGCAGAAGCTAGTACATGTTTCACCTTTGCATCCATGAGGGTTCTGTTCCTGAATCCCCACGGATGCCAAGACCCATGGATAATAAAATCTGTAGTTCAAGGCCTCTGAACGCCACTTCTCTGAAAAACTGGGAGTGATATTTTTTAGAAGGTGCGGCCTCCCTGGGCCTCAGCAAGCCCTCTGGATGTGACCAGGGTACAGCTCTGGTCCCGTCTGAAGGGTACAGGTTGAGCATGCACCATTAGTGCAGGTTAGTTAAATCCACAGGTTCCAAACTCGCAGATAGTCTGGACCTGTACAGACAACGCTCACCCAATGTTCCCAAGACCAGGGCCAGTTTGGGCAACATTCTCGCCACCGCACAGACCTCACATGATTAAAGATACCCATGCTCACATCACGGCTCCTTCCTTCATGTCTGTGCAAGTTTATTTACTCATGTGAGGGGGGCCACAACCAGCAACATATTAAATCTTTTCCTCTGGCCAACAAATATTTCACTAAACAAATACTATGAAAAACCCGGTTGTCACCCAAATAATTGAATTAAATCTGAATATTGCATTTAATCTGTTAATGTGGAGATGGGGATTTAATCCTACTTTAGTTCTACCTCAAGGCAGTGTTAACTGTGGAGTGGCAAGCAACGCCTCTTCAGTAGAAGGACTCCGGAATTTATGAAAGTGAACAGGCAATTTGCAGCCTATATCCCTACTAAAGATGCCAGTGTGAATGCTGCAATCACTGTCAATCCATGCCTAGCCCCAAAATAAAGGCTACTGTGGAGAGCAGTAGGATGTTGACTATTCAGGT
Organism: Lerista edwardsae; assembly: GCA_029204185.1. Lineage (NCBI taxonomy): Eukaryota > Metazoa > Chordata > Lepidosauria > Squamata > Scincidae > Lerista > Lerista edwardsae. The sequence goes on along the minus strand of JAJKFI010035200.1, from coordinate 1,422 downwards.
AGCCTTGCTTATCTATGCTTTAACAGTATCTACGAAGTACAATGACGTTTTTTCAAAGCAAGCATGCAGCTTGCTTTAAAAAACCCATTTAAGTTTTAAGTTAAAAAACCCATGTACATTAAAAACAACAACCCATCAGAGCGAAGCATAAATACAGAAAGAACAAACTATTCTTAACTAGGTAAACTTTGGGGTGCAAAGTTTGCAAAATATATGAGCATGATAGTACCAACGGGGGGGGGGGGGAATGTGAAATATAGCCATAGCACAATACCAGAGGGGTCTTCTGCCATATGAATGTACGCATTTGTTACAATCTTCAGGAAAGACTGCCCTTGCATGCCATCACTGAGGAAATGCAAGCAGGATCAAGCCTTTTCACTGACTAGACACACATGTCCCTGTCTCAGAACAATTAGAAGGCTCCATATCTCTTTGCTGTTAAAAAGGCACTTAAGACCTACCTGTTCTTCCAAGATTTTGGTGCGTGAGTGCTTTTGTCTGTTTTTAATTGCTATTTTCAGCTGCTGAATTTAATTTTAAATTAAATAGTAGTAGTAGCAGCACTTTTTCTTTTTAAGTTGGCTTGCTACTATTGAGTGAAAACCAGGAACAGAAATAAATAAACTACCCCCTGTAGTCCTGACTTGGCAGCCCAACTCAAGTCCTTGTTTACAAATGAACCATGATTGATGCAAAGGAGGAAAGGGAAGGGAAATTAATTCAGAAGTGGGGAGAGAGTGCACATTCCCAAGATTGGTTTTCTGGGAGACAATTTTATATCTGCACCATGTATGAGACAGGCACTGCTCTAGGCCTGGAAATTCTAGCTTTGGCTATTCCTCATATTGCTTATTCATCGCAAAAATCACAAAACAATCTGAACACAATTATTTTTTTAAATGTAATACATAAAAAATAGCTTATGTCATGATACATAAGCTAATATGCATATATAAGCTAATATGTATCTTTTCCCGATTACTGACTAAAGTTTATCAAAGGAATTAATATTAAATCTCTAAGGAAGATTTATGTTCAACAACATGTTACATCTATCCCCAAACATTTTAAACTACTGAAAACCTCACATAATAAATGTCACAGCTGTTATGCAGAATGAGTGCTAAAAGCAATTTGTCTTGTGAGTTACTTGGACAGGGCAGTCCTTTCATGTGTTTTTGCTGCCCAGAAGCAAAGTCAGTCAGACATCTATAAATGTCACAGTTGCTGCCAAAACATCTGGTATAAGCAGTACAGCAACTAAGAACAGTAAAATAGCCTACCTACATTCCCAGGTGCTGCACAAAGGCCAATTCCTGCATCTGAGTTTGCTATAGTGAAAGGCAATCCAGAATGAAGGATGAACTTGCACCACAGCACATACTGTGTGTCCCGGATATGTCCAAGAATTGCAGCCGA
>JAJKFI010035199.1:0-52690 GCA_029204185.1 Lerista edwardsae | reverse complement strand
AAAATGCCAGCTCTACAGGCTTTGAAACGGAGATGATCACCGCCCCCCTACAGTCGGTCACAACTAGACCATTTGGTTGTGGGGAAACCTTTACTACATTGTACCAATGAGTAGTACATTGGGGGATGTGAGCTCCCACCCCCAGCAGCATGGTGTGCCTTATCAATTGTCAAAAATCTAATGGTGCCTTGACAATTTTACCATCTTTTCAGTGTGCCATGAGATGAAAAAGGGTGAAAATTGCTGATCTGGACAATGAATCCAAAGTATTTCTTTAAACCATTTGTTAACAGCCATTCCTGAACTCAAGGTGGCAAACAACAAAACGCAAAAAAGTTGCAAACCTCCAATTCTATTATCGGTCACCAATACAGACTGGAAGTGCTGCTTGGAGCTTTGTTCTCATGAAGTGGGTGAAGTTCTTTGATCCAGTTGCAACTTCCTTTGCTGGCCAAAATGACATTTACACAACTGCTTAAGAACATCAACATTTATTTATAACATGATATAAAAGAAATGATATATGAACATTTGCATTTGAACAATAGTAAGTGGCTTCTTATACTTACATCAGTTGTGCTCATTGTATAATATATACACAATGAACATAATTACATTTGTACACAAACTAACTGGGAACTGAATACCTGCTTATTGCTGTACATACCCTATTCCAATGCAGAAAGAACCCAGTACCTAAAATCCCTACCCTTCATTTTTTTTTTTAAAGAGAAAAGTAAACACTAACATTCATGTAAATGTTGACAACAGTATGGCAGTAATTGACACTGCAACTTGACCAAGAAATAATTACATAGCAGAAATAGGGCTCACTTTAACTTGGTAATAATAATAAAAAGAAAATGGCACCTTTTAAATAGAGAATAAAACATTTACAAATCAAAAAAGGGAAAATACATGATCCTTTTTTAAAAGCATAAATGAGATTTAAGTGATAAGCTGTAAAAGTAACCAATGGAGAAGGCTAAAAAGGAAGTACAAAGTCAAACGCAAGTCCTTACACTTGGAAAAACCCAGAAGTGAAGGTTTTGATTGTAGGCCGCATGTTAAAAAAGAATCCTTAGTTATATGGATGGAAATTCTACGGCAGCAGGCTGGTGTCAGAAGAACAATCTCCAAATCATTTAAGGGTACCGTTGGGACATTTAAAGCTCTCTTGGAATAAACATTTTCCATGAAGTGATAAAAACTATGCTCTGTGGTCAAAAGCATCAGAACTATGAATTTCATAGATTTCATAAAATTCACTGTACAATATGCTTCTCTTTCCATAGGTCCATTTTGTAAGTCAGCCATGAGTTGTTTCAGCAGAAGCTGGGAGAGCTGAAAAGAAAGATGGAAGTTTCTGTTTATCACCAGCATTCCCTGAAAGACACAGACATCGTATTCTGTAACCAGGCAAAGAACAGAACATGAATCTTCTGGGAGCTGCAGTTATTCAGATGGAGCTGATAAGCAGTGAAAATACTGAAGTAAAGAGAAAATGTTCTACAAAGTTATGGAAAAAGAAGATATAGGAAAAGGAGCAAATTTAGGCAACTGAACAGTATTTTGCCATCATCATGTTCAGACAATGATAATATACTGTACCTTAGGGCAGTCCAACTTTCGGCAGTGGGGCCGCATGACCCTTGTGTGACCCACAGCTGTGCCGATCTGGGAGTTTGGCTGGGAGACCCAAAAGCTTCTGATGTGGGAGGAGACTGTGGGGGGGGGGGGGCTGCAGCTCGGCTTTTGAAAGCCACCAAAAAGGGCTACATGTAGCCCACAGGCTGTATCAACATACCTACCCTGCTGGTCTAAAGTCAGACTACCCTGCTGGTCTAAAGTCACACCTGAGGTTCAAAGTTATAACACCATTCAAGCTGTAAGTGGTTAAACAGGATCACAATCACTCTGAAGAAAAGTATTCTTCAGAAAACAACCAGAAAGAAGGGGGCCACTACAATGATGCCAAATGATTCCTTATGTAAAGTTGAGACCTTTATTTTCCATCCTCCAGGTTCTAGGATGAAGCTTTGAATTTCTTGTGATATAGGAATATAGCAGCTACTCCAGTGGTCCTGCTTAACATATCTATGCTAAATTTTCTCAAAAGCATTTGGTGAAGGACATATCAAACATTTTCTGGAAGTCCAAGTAGACAATACCTACTCAATCACTGAGTCATCTCACATGCTGACACTCTCATAGAGCTCTACAATACTGGCAGGCAGGATTTCCCTTTGTGGCATTGATTCTTTGTCAGCAATGCTTAATAATTCTGTCTTTCATAAAGTGGTACAGTTCAGACACTGGTTGCCAACCACAATGAGAACTATGCTTACACAAGGCTCCCTCTGAAGTCTGTGCAGTAACAGCACAGTATTTGTGAATACAAGATAGTACAATTGCTAGATTAGTTACTGGGATATTGTGCTGGGAAAACAACGCCAGTACTTCAGGAATGTCACTGATTACCGGCACAAAGCCAAACTACTGGTACTTGCTATGTGACTCAGTTTCCTGAATGATGTCTAATTCTACATCAATGTGGCTCATGTGCTAAGGCTCATGGGCTTTCATATTGAAAGACCTTCTATGGTGAGGCAACTGCCTGCTTTTCAAAGTGACTAGTAATCAGGGAGAGGGAAATCTTGTGTTTCAATTATAGAATTCCTTGTTCAAAGAGGCTCACTTGGTGCCTATATGGGTGGAGCCATCTCATCCTCTGTTTTGCCGATTTGAATCATCGCGGAGCCACCACAGAGGAGAAGGACTCTTTAAGTTAAACAAACACAGGCTGCTAATTCACAGTCAGCATCTTAAAAATAATCCTCTTACTATAGCAATGCTACTCCAACAATTCTCTAGGGGCTTAGAGTATATATCCATTAGCTCTGAGCTAAGACCTCCTCCCTCAACCCTGGAAGTGTGATTAAGCACTTCCATTGTGCATTTTTTTGCCTTGCTCCAGGATGAAGGGAATAGGTCTTATTTTAGAGCTAATGAATACTAATCTTCTTTAAGCCCTTGGAGAATGGCTGCAGCCTAGATGCCATGGTAAAAGAAGCTTTTTTAAACACTGACTGCTAATTAACAGTGTGGTTTTTTTTTTTTATAAAGGGATTTCATTCAACACTTTTTTTTTTGGCATCCGTGAAGGTTCTTGGAAAGGAACCCTCGTGGATAAAAAGGTTCCATCTGTACTTTTGTCCTCCCTTTGCAAGGCATATTTTCCTTGGGCTTTTAAACATCTGATGAATTGTATTTTAATATTGTGACACTGCTTTTTTGTACTTTTATTGCTTTATTTTTCTAGTTGTAAACTGCCATAGGCGTTGTCAATTGAAACAAAAATATTTTGAACAAAGAATTTCCATACATACAGTATACTAGAAAGAATGTGCCATACTGCAATATCTGTTTGTTTAAATACAGAACATATTCCTTAGAGCATTCTTTAAAACTTTACTTGTTTCATATCTGTTCACAAAATCTAACTAATTGTAAGTACAGAAACCATTAAATCAAGGCTCTCTCACTGTAACAATATTTAATCAATATGAACACACATTGGACTGATTGTTCAGAGTCTACTGGCTCAAAATATTCCATATCATTCCAAAAGGCCTGGATACGTTTACCAAGAAGTTGGAGGGAGGGAAAATACTCAGGGCAGGAATATATTTTCATGTTCCCCAAATGGGCAGACATTGGATTAGAGGTGACGGGCAACTCCCTTTTCCTAGGCCTATGGATGTTTCAATTATTTGGTCTGACAGCAACTTTGAATCAGTGCTTTTCAACCATGGTGTTTTGCAGTGGTAAATGGTCCCACTGTAATAGGGACCACTTGGCATTGCCTTCCATGCCTGAACCAACTAGAAGTGGAATAGCTGGGGCAAAATGCAACTGTGCAGTTGTCTGTCCATTCAGAAGATACAGTGTGGGTACAGAATGAAATCCCAACTATGGGACAAGCTGCCCATTACTACTATGTGCAATGGCTATCTCTCATGGGACATGCAATAGGTGTACTTTCTCTCACACACAGAGAGATTGTGAATTCCTGCTTTGGAGAACCTAACTTCCCCCCCACCCCCAGGAGTGGCATAAACTTTGAAAATGTAGATGGCATCCTGATTACAACATTGGTCTGTGACTTTTTTTTGGGGGGGGGGGTGAGGGGAGACTCCTTGTGAAGGCCTTCTGGAAGACCTTCGTATGCATGTGTCTAAGGTAGAAAAGGCTTAGGAGAGCATTCTCGCTCCCCCCCCCCTCCGAGGAGGAATTATTGAGCTCCCTCCTTCTTTTGATTTTGGCAACAACTCAAGGCATATTGGTTCTGCAAGGCCTTCTCCAATTATGCCCATGCTGTGTTTCTGTTATCTCCTGCTGTACTTTTTTTTTAGTTCTCGTATTTTAAAATCCCTGTTAGCTGCCTCTAGGTTTTTTTGAGGTGGGATACAATTTTTTTTTTAAAAAAATAAGTTTATACCATTTGTCAGGTTTAGTTTTCTGTCAAACATTTTATTTTTACATTCTCATTTAAAAATTAACTATAGTACATGCTACGAGGACACATCTGACAGTCTACAGGTAAGAAATCAAACCTGCTGATGCTGCATTTCCTTTTGAAGTCTGTGCTGGCATCTCAAACATAGTCTCCTCCTGCTCTTGAACACTGGCTTCTTCGTTCTCTTCTGTGCTGCTTTCGGGTTTGTGGTTTAAAACTGGGGTCTCATTCTTCAGGCTGAGGAGAAGAAAAAGATATACAGTACGTGTACAATTTCCTCTATATTAGTTAGATATTGGTTACCAAAGCAATAAAAGTCCGCAACACAAAAGTACTGTGACATACAGAACCATGTTGTAATTGATCTTGAAATCTAGGCTTTTATTTTGTTTGGGGGGGGGGAAGAGTCAGCAATTGCTTTCTACTCCAACCTTTTTATATGAAAGAGATTCCAGAAGTCCAAAGAAATCCAATTAGAACCTTTTCCCATTTTGTCCCCCCGAGTCTGATTAAAGTAGAATGCTTAAAAAGAGCAAAAGGCAAAATACATTACGTGATGTGTACTCTGCATGTGTGTGTCTGAAGAATGGGATTGAGGGAGGATGAATGACAAATTAATTAACATCCCAATCCTAACTTGGGCTGGAGCAGGCAAGGCCAGTTGGCCTGTGCTGCAGCCTAACCCAAGTAGGAGGCAGCAGCAGCTTAGTGCGGGGCAAGGGGACAATAGGGCTGCTCGGACCTGCGCCTGCTAAATAGCAGGCACAAGTCTGAGCAGGCTGCAGTGGCCTGAAGCGGGCTGCATGGCCCAAGGACGGCCAAGAGAAATCTCCACTTGCAAAAATTCAGCGGTCACCAAGCCTGAGTGAATTTTTTAAAACTAAGAACCTACAAGTATCGTAGATGGCAGTTATACAATTTGATGGGCAGCACTGATTCAGTGATTGGCGTTGATTTAGTGATTGGCAGCACTGAAGAGTCTCTTTGTGTTGCTGTAGGCACTATTTCATTGCAGACCTCTATTAAGGCAGACCTCTATAGAGCAAGCTCACGTAAACAGACTTGAGACGTAGTACCTAGCATCAGACCTGAAAACAATTACCTAGCCTACTCAGATCTCCTGAACAGAAGGCAATTCTACCATCTCTGGTTCAGAGACATTGAGGAACTGGGGTCAGGACTGAAATAAGCTGCACATTCAAAGCCTTTTAGGGCTCCTTCTCTTACTTTGGGCCCTTGTGCTGCCCTCCACATGCTAATCCTGAATGTCATTCAGCATGGTGTGAGGTGCTTTAGCCAGAAGAGAAAATCTAGCTGCTTCTCAGCCAACAGCAGTGCTTTATGGGTCAATATGGACTTTGGATTCCAGCTTTGGTTTTGGTGTATTAGAAATGGGAGAAGTTTGATAGCTTTAACTCACTATAGTTTTCTTAGGATATCAATGTATTGTATGGTATTCTTGAGGATCCATGGGGCTGTCTATGACACTGTAACTCTGTCCAGTCCAGTCAGTACGTACACATACTGTACAGTGAATGCTTGGTCAGAGTGGCACAGAGTGCACTAGCAAGCCTGCCCATCCCCTTTCTCTCCTCTTGCATTCAGGGTTTGTCTGTAGTCACAAACCATGTGGGGAGAGTTTCACCCTGCCGTAAGAGAATAAACAGCACTAGCCAAACACTGAAAGATGGGATTTCAGGAGCATGCCATTAAGGAATAGAGCTTGCACTCTCCTCCCACAGTACAGATGCAAGTCAAGACTGAACTGACTGTATGGTAACATTTTTTTCCACTAAATCATACACTGATTTGACCATTTGGTAGACCCCTCGTGCAAGTGGAAAGGGATAGATACAGGGAGGAACTGGCGCACTGGCAAGTGTGCTGTGCTGCTGTTACTAGGCTAGCTTTTCTTTACCTGGTATCAGCATCTTCTGTCTTTTCTCGTTCATTTGATTTTTTAGCTGCCTCATTGGTATTCCCCTGTTTTGGCTGTAACTCATCTGGTGCCAGCTGACCTTCACTTTTTGGTAACTGAGAAAGGATAAAAAAGTAAACAAAAGTGATCATTTATGATAATGAGAAGAAGCAGATAGTACAGTAGATACGAATATTTTGATTTCAATCACTGTGATTTTGTAACTATCAACTAGTTTCTTAAATCACTACTATACCAGTGAATGGGTTCAATTAATTTTAATCATCTGAATTTTGTTTTGCTTTCTTAACACTCTTCTATGGATCATTATTAACTGACAGTAATTGAGTAATTCACTTGAAAGCTTACTTTCGAACAACAAACCTCTTCACTAAAGCGGTTTTAAAAAAGGATTGCCAAAACTAAGCAAATTCTAATTCTGACTTTGTAACGGGTTGTTGAGAATTTTTTATTCAACATATCCAGACTGTAGTTCCTGGAAATCTGTGCCAATTCCTTCCTACGATAAGGAGAAAGCAGTACCTGTGTAATAAAATCAGCATTGTGTTCATGTGGATTATCATTGTCTTTCTGCCAGGGAGTATCTTCTGCACAGTTTTGATGACTTTGGCCCACATCGTTCACACTAATGGCATAGTCCAATTCCTTAGTAATGCACACAAAATCATCCTTCCTTTGGTTCTACAGAACAAGTTTGAAATATAGTGAACAAGACAACTAGCAGGACCATTATAAAGACAGATAATCAGTTAGGAAATATCATATACCCTTTATCACTTTTATTTAAATAATTGTACTTCAATGTGAACCATATATGCATACTGTGATGTGCCATATATCCCTCTGTGCATGTACAATCTACGGCTTGACAATGTGCTTGACCAACATTCTTTGTATGCCCTGGGCCAATGCCCAAATACTTTCTTTAGTACTTGGAAGAAGCATTTACCAAGGAGCACTGATCAAGGATCATTGAAAAACATTTGGTCCTTCCTAACATTTCACCATCAGTAGAGATCTAGCTACTCAGGGGCTCTGTCAAAACCCAGAGAGAAAGATGAGCACAGGAACAGGAGGTTTGTTGGATGCCCAAAAGAACTATCCCCTCATATGCTTGATATCAGCAGAGGTCAATGTCAAAATAAATACGTAGTTCACTGTTAAAACTTCCTGCTTCCACTCCAGGCCAATACTACCTTTATAGAAAAGAAGGCTCAACTAGCCTGAAGTTAGAAAAACTAGTTTACTGCTGACAATCAGAAACTCTTTTCCAATGCCTGTTTCTATAACACTACTTTGCATTTAGTCAGAAATAGTCCCACAGCATTAATCACATTCTGAAGCAGCTTGACTGCCAACAGTTGTATTAGTGAAATGAAACTAAACATGTGGCATACCTGAGACAACCTAAAAGGGTTCTCTCTGACAAGGGATGGGCTCTGTGAAGGGGACAGATCTGAGATGCCGATAAGATTCAGTCCTTTTTTCCTCTCTCTCAGACAGGCCTGTTGGTGTCTCCTTATTCTTTCCATCTGCTCCTCCACAGTCATTCGAGGGCGAGTGGTTTCTGCCAAGCATAACTGCTCCACTGCACTTCTAGGTCTTTCCTTGAAAGTAAAGAAAATGCATTGTAAAAAATGTACTTCCAAAAAGGAAGCAGTGTTTGCGGGGATCAGTCTTGCACAACTGGAACCTGATTGCCGAAATAATGCTGAATCAACTGTCTCCAATGATGGAGCAAAAACATTACAGGCATGCTGCAGTATCCACTGGGGTTCTGTTTTGGACTCTCTGCATCTGTGGATATCTCAAACTGTGGACACTGCAGATGCTTTTTAAAGCTAGGAGAACATCAGTAGTTTTGCTGCAACAAGTTTAAAAAAGATCGGTTTAATGTTCCCCTGTCTTTTGAATAGGTGTCTCAGAATCCATGGATACTATATCCGCTGTAGTTTGGTTCTTTTCTTATCACTTAAAATCCTACTATGAAAATTTTTACCAAATGTGGTATAATATTGCACTAGTGCAGTTCCAACCATTATGGCTACCTTACCTTTAAGATGCTATCGGGGGGGGGGGGGGGCGATGGACAAAGAGGGCAATTTGTACTTGTTAAAGAAATGATAAGTTTGTCAGAGAGGGTCAGCTGCATCTTTTCTGTAACGTCAGTAGGGTGTTCATATGCTTATGAATATGTAATTAACATACAACTAAGAGCAGCAGTTAACTCAGAATTTTGTTGGGGGTGGGAAAGATTACTGCCCATTTTCAGATATCCACTGTACAAACGGCCACTGAACATTGTGGAACACCTAGCTGACCCATAAACCTGACTTTTCCTATATAGCAGAAGTGGTTCTATTATCTCTACTTTTGCCACCAACATAGTCCTTTTGAATTTGTGCTAAGAATTTTACATGCTGCTCTGATACGACTTTGAATCATTTTTTGTTCACATAGCAGTTTTGTTGACATAGCAGTGGCCCCACCTCTGCACTGAACGACATCCCCAGTCAGCATGCCACGCTAATGAACAACCCAAGACAGCAAGAAATACAATGGAATCGTTTCAAATACCGTTCTCAAGTCTATCTTCTTTGTTTTCCTTAAAGTCACATAAGAAGCTATTGTGGAAGATTCTGGAGTTGGTGACTTTGTTCTGGGAGGCACGACTCCAATGGGAAAATGGGACCCTATAAAATATAATTGCACTGTTGTACAATCATCATATGTAAAGCACAGTTGCTGTAAAGAAATGTTTATCTTGCAGATTTCTAGAACAGTGATTTTCAACCTTTTCCATCTCACGGCACACTGACAAGTTACCAAAATTATTAAGGCACGCCAACTGTGTTTTGACAACTGGCAAGGCACACCACGCTGCTGGCAGGGGGCACACATTCCCTATGGCCCTACTAATAAGTAATCCTCCCCAAACTCCCACAGCACACCTGCAAACCATGCTCAGCACACCAATGTGCTGCGGCACAGTGGTTGAAAATCTAGAATGTACAATTGTTTAAAGTGAGGTTCAGTGAGATTTAATAATTCAAGTGCTTCAAATCTTGACCACAGAGTTGAAAGAGTGACTAATTATTGTTCTGATGATTGGAAAAGCAAGTAGTGATGATGGTTGGATTTCTATGAACTGATTCATTTTTGTAACTTTCAAGGTTGCAAATGTACAGGAAGAAATTCTAGTTAATACATTTATCTTGGCAGAACACTCATGCAATGGGGCTCCGACCAATGGAGGAATGTTGTCAGAAGGCTTTTGTACCATCAGTTAATTTGTTCTACTTATATAAAAACTACGCGTATACTCGTGCCAAGAGACCACTGGGACTAATGCCTCTGTTTTGATAGCGATACAAAGGAGATTCATCGTTTCCAACACCTCCAAAATGGTTTCCTTTCTACAAACTATTAATCCACACAGAAATTCATTTTGTAGCAACCCTGCAAGAAAAGCAGCAATAGCTCACATCAAAAATAGCTATTTTAAACATATCATGAGCTGCAGGATAGCAAAAAGTATAATTGGGTTTCCTCAGTATAATTAGGTTTTTCTGCCACTGCAACACATTCCATTACAAAAAAGAGCAAGTTGTACCTATCTTTTGTAGTGCTTAAGGTTCAAATAAAAAACCTCAAACAATATTTTTATAGGCTATATATAATTCTATTGCGCCTAACACAACAATCCCAAGGATCCACTACAAAAGTGTAAAAAGCACTTGCCATACTGATCGTCAGACCCATAGCTGGAGCTATGAAAAATGAATCTGACCCTATTCTTTGCTTTGGGCAGATGAAACTTATCATCCCAGCTGGGAAATGGGTGTCTTACCATTGACAGATAACATAATAAAAGTATCTCAAGCTTCTGGTAAGACAGACTGGCAGCTGGCCACCACTGAAGACCAATTCTTTATTTAAAATAGAGAAGGGAATTTAATTACTGGTTTTCCTGTAAGATGTTTCTTTACCTTTGGGCAAATGTGGTGAAATTATTTATCTCTATGCTATTGGAAAGAAAGAGCTACTTAACTAAGTAAATAGTTAAACAACAAACAAAGCCAACTACCCAGTACTGCTTTGTTTTTTGCATCTCCCAGGCCTTCCTGCGTGGTACTTTGATAGTTCTGATGTTTATGCATTAATTGTTGATCACCAAGTCTGCTTGAATGTAATTAGCAGTACACAGGCAGGTTAACATTCACCACTTAAGTCCCATAATCTCTTAAACTAAGTTAATAGGATTTACTCTGAGTCTTCAGGCTTTCTGCTTCCTTCAGAACAAATGGATGCAAGGACATTCATCTTATTAAGGCGATAATTCTGATTTTGAAAGCACTTTCACACATATCTGCATTATCCGATCCAGGCCAGAAGCACAAAGACCTGGGATATTAACAAAATTAATGCATTGGTGTCGGGCCCAAGCAGGCGGATGAGGGGACCCCGAAACGCCGCAGGCTTACCTGACGTCCCAGGGGGGTAGCCCTCCACGCCGCCTGCAGCACGGCAGCTCTGCCAATGCCTCAGGCCGCCTGCCGCCAGCTGGCCAAACCGGGGAGTCGAGCGGGGAGAGGCTGCCGGCCGGCAGAGCGTGCCCCAGAAGCCCCGGCAGCCGGCTTCGCCCGGGAGGCGTGCAGCACCAAGATCTCGCAAGATCTCGGCCTGGCTGCCTCACCAGAAGGGGCGGGGCTGCCAGCAGCACCGGCCAGGCTCATAAGGAGCCTGGCCAGCAAGGAGAGCAGTTCGTGCTCTTGGTCCTGTGGAGGCAGGACTGAAGAGAGAACCGTGGGGGCTGGTAGCTGGCTGAACCCTTGCCGGCTGATCTGAGGGAGGCGCCCCTGGCAAAGGCGGGGAGAGGCAGGGTACCCCCCAGGGGGACCACCGCGCCGCCCAGGCCCCCCTCGGAAGAGGGTGGGGAGCGCGGTGGCAAGTCGAGGAGCTCCACCCCGGTTGGGAGACCTCCCTCCCAGGCTTGTCCCCTCTAGAGCCCCCCCCGAGTACTTGGGGGCCCGGCACCCCCCGAGAGCCCGCCCTGACAAGAGGCGCCCCCCCGCATGCCCGAGAGGGGTCAGCCGCCATCTGAGCTGCTTTGCTGCAGACACCGCTCCTGTTGATTAAGAGGCAGGAGAACAAATTGCCGGGGACCCGTGATGCAACGAGGCCCCCGATGAATGTTAAATGTCTGTCCCAAATAAACTGGGTATATAAGACCAGCCAATCAGTGTCCCAGGTTGTCCTTCACCAAACCACCGCTTGCAAGCAGCGTGCCCGCTCCTTGCACCGCCCCCAATGAGCGACGATGGCCGTGCCGCCCAAATGGACGTCACAAATGGGTTAGACACTTCCAAAGGGAACAGCTTGCTATAAAGCAGTGTTATTCAAACTGTGGGTCAGGACCCACTTGGGTCACGACCAGATGTCAGGTGGGTCATGGAAACCTGGGAGCAGCCATCCTGGAAAGTGCATACCTTACTCTTGTTACATTTCTTTTGTGAGTGTTAACAATTAGAATTTTCAAGTGAGGTTTTTTTTTAAAAAATTTTGCTTTTCGTTCAGTGCTTTGACTTATTTTGTCCTAACCTTACTTTCTCTCAGGAATGTTTCATGGTTGTACAATTGCAGCAGTCCAAGAATGCCAATTTGCATTTCAGTAGTGTCATTTTATGATGTTACAATGACAGCACTTCCTGCTTGATGATGTCACTTTCGAGGTTAATAACATCACTTACAGTGGGCCCCAACATGAGTGTCATTCTAAAAAGCGGGTCCCAGTCTAAAAAGTTTGAATACTATAAAGTATAGTATTTAGTTAAAGCATGCTATAAAGTATGCTATACTTAAAGCATGCTATAAAGTATGATTGTTTCAGAAAGTGACCCCCATCTGAGTGGGAAGTTTGTGGAAACATTCCACCAAAGCAGCTTGCCACGCAGTTCGGTCTCAACATAGTTGTTTTTCAAGGGGTTTAGTATGCTACCTACATACGTAGATTGTGCCAGAGATGCCAAAAAAGTGCTTTGTAGACATATAAAATTAGTAAAGTGGCTAGAATGCCATGAGAAGGTCAGAGGCCTATGTACTAATTTCTATTCAACCATGAAGCTCAACAGATAATCTTGGGCAGCACAGTTTCTCAAAACCTTGCTTACTGCATGGTTGTGGTGAAGATAGATAAGAAAAATGCAGTATGCAACAGGTAACTGAGGTTTTTTTGTTTTTTTTTAAATAAACCTCTAAATTTTGGCAGAATGAAAGCAATATCCATCATATGAAGTAAGAATATTTGCATAGTACCAATGACTAGGTAGCTTTAAATAAAAAAGTTAAATAAGACCCACACCTGGATTACAACCTAAGAAAAAGAAGTGGAGGCACGAGGTACGGAAGCTCAGGAGAAAAAATAGGATATTATTCTGCTAAAAGACGAAGATACCAGTCACGATTACAAGATTAAAATTTCATTTAAACAAGAGATTCATTGTTTCCCAGTCTTATGATGAGCCTGAAATTCTATGTAATGGTTCTGCCTTTAAGACTGTTCAAGCAAAATTATGCAGGAAGTTGAACAGAGACTGAATAATTGTTCAAGGGCAAGGACAGAAAGTGAACAATTGTTTGAAGAAGTGGTATGTGCTTCATACCACTTCTTAACATAAGAGATAACATAAGAGGTAACATAAGAGATGTTATTAGCCGCAGTGCCAATATGGATTTCAAGGCTGGTTCTCAGCAGCACCTTTTTTTTTCTGTGCTGTGACGGGCTGAAAGCCCTCTCTAGTCAGATAATTAAACGTAATTTTTGTGCGCTAGCTGTTTCCTTTATGATAAGAAAGAGTTACTCATTTGTACAGCTATAACGAATCGTGTTGTTCATTCAGTGTGCTTACAGAATTTCCTATTCCTTACTGGGGAAAGAAAACAAACAGTTTTGTAGCAAGGAGATCTTTTTACTAACCTTTAGTTGCAGATTCTGACTCGGAAATTAGCTCTGCCTTTTCTTCCCCATTTGACTCATCAACTTCTGCCACAGTTGTTAGCTCAGGCTCACTTTTGTAAAGTCTGTAATCTGGACCCTAGAAGTCAATGGCAGGAAAGAACACATTAAAATCTTCTTGTTCAGGTGTGTCAGAATGTAACTGCAAAATGGCTAGCTGTGGCAACAACTGGAATTACATTCTGAAACACCTTTTATTTAAAGACATGAGACAACCCAGCAGACTGCTTACATTTTGTTTGAAGTTTGTGTTTAAGTAATTTTTTTTCTTGAGTTAAGGTTCCTTTGACAAGAGGGGCAGAACTACAACATATATTTTGAAAGCTAATGTGAAGACTTACTTTCCCCTGATCTTCAAATGACCCAAACTAACTCTGGATTTGATTAGGAGAAACATTCTAAAGCAAATTTTGCATGGTCTCTTGTTATCACTCAAATGGCAAATGTATGCCAAGAACTTGACCAGCTGAGTTTTTCCATACCTTATTGCATCATTTAGAAAATTTGGGAGTGTTCCTTCCCCTCCCCTTTGTTTTCCCCACTGTCTAAATGGAGGCTGTGAGCTCCCTAAGCAGAGACCTGCACATGAATGTGCAGCTCTATTGAACATCATACACATTGATGGTGCAGTACAACACATTTGCCTCAAAAATTTCGCATTAAAATATGCCTTTAAAAATAAAAGTACACAAATGCAATACAGTAACAGCTCAAACCTGGTTTCAAAAGTGGAATCAGAAAGAGTTGAAAAGCTACCTTGAAAGCTACCAAGACCTTGATATTTTGTGTTTGAACCTAACACAAAATGCAAACACTCTGAGTCTTTGGGTATATCTACATTTACAAAATACTGATGAACACAAAAGTGGCACACAAAATAAAGCAACTAGAAATAACACAAATTAATCTAGAAAAGGAGCAACGTAACATAAAAATAGCTGGGTGCCAAAACAAAACAACATCTTGGCAGGGAGGAAAAATGTTGGATGAACAACGTGGCAGTGATGGCCACTTACACAGTGAGCTCCGTTCCTTTGGTATCCTTGAACTTGGTGGATCTTCCTCTCTTCAGGTAGATGTACTGGGCCCCTGCTATAACAGAGCAAGGAGCTGCTATCACTGGGCAGAGGGGGGATTATGGGAGGATGCTCTGCAAAGTCATAGGACCGAGGGAGTGGAGGACGAGGTGGGACTACTTCCTCTTCCTAAAGATTGCAGAACAGTCACCTTATTTAGACGTGTTCATCTGTTACAAGAATTAAAACTTTTTCTTCAAAGTATTTCACAGCAGCTATATCACAATTCGGAATTAAAAAGGGACACTGAAGTACTGAGGGGCAAGTTGAAAATGAATACATGATTAATACATCCAACAATCAAAGACCTACAAATGTCTCTTCCAGCATGTACATTCTGGCCCTTACCTTTACCTGCATCAGCTTCCTAGCCCTGTTGGCAATTAGGGCTTTTTCATGCAATTAGTGCTTTTTCATATCCACTCATGCTGGTGGATAGTTAGCCAGATGTATGACTTATCATTCCATTATAATTACACAATATTTATAAAAAGTTCAAATGTATACTGTCATAAAAATTAAACTGTTGGGTTTTTTTTGTAGTCCTAACACACAGCTAACAGTGTCCCTTCAAAATTACAGTTTCTTGAGGCACAGAGATACTGAGCTCTCTCAACTCCAGGTGGTTTCAACTTGGAGTGGAGGGTGTGTGTCCCCCCCCAGCAACTTTAGGTGCAAATACACACGTTACGCAGTGCTTGACACTACAGGAAGATGCGTGTCATGGGAGAAAGAATCAAGATTTAAAACTGCAGGGAAGGTAGCCTGGGTATCCACAAAAAATCCGAAATGGGATGAGAGACGTGAATCTGTAAGAAGTTGCAATATATAGCTAGGATTTCCAGATCGCCATTTAGGAATTTCATATTTAGAATTAACTCAGTTATGACATTTTTCTACTTTAACATACTAAATAAATGCATAAAGGACCTTTTCTAAAACCAACAAACAGGCACTTTCATCAGAAAGCACACGAACAGGTAAAATACTCCTAAACATACCTCATTTTTGTACTTGGATGAAAATGCCTTAGATGCAAGGATACCTATTTATAAACAAACAAGAACACATTTTACCATGAACAACAATAACAGTATTTAACATTTGCATGGCACTTTCTCGATGCATAAATTTCATCACATGTGTTATCTTTAGGCCCTGTATAGGAAGCATTATTCTTCCCATACTGTAGTAGGGAAGCTGAAACCGAGAGGAAGCTGCGTGCGTTAAGACGACCTAGTGAGTTACAACCTAGTGAGTTACAAGTCCTGATTTGTCATTCCATCTATTGGCCACTATGCTAAGCTCTCATCTCACTAGCTCTAATGAATTAAAAGCCTGATTAAAAGCCTGATACCTGCAGCTTGGCACTGACTTAACAGCACATATATTTTCCTTTCTAGTATTGTGAAATTCAGTTTTCAATCAAGGGACAGTGAGGGCAATGACATTTATTCCTTGTAAACCCCCCCCCCAGATACCAAGAGGTAATGTGCTATTTTACCTGCTTCCATGGCACTGTTTCTCTGTTGCTTATGTTTACTCAGACCTTCCATGACATCCTGAATTCGCCAAAGCTCCTTTTGAATCTGAGCACGCTGTATACCGGCTGTCTCAGTCTGCCAGAAAAAAATGTCAACATTGAGACAATATGTCTAAAAGAAGCTATCCAAGGATAACAGGATTCACTGGCTGCAGTCAGTATCAGGCACACACAACCGAAATGCTCTTTAGTTTAAAGAAGGCTGCTGGCAGGTCTTTCCTACGTTGCCAGTCAATTGAGGCTGTCACTACTGTAAATATGGGCAACCTGGGGATGTCAGTTGTCGTCAGTCCTGAGACCTGTTACCTGGGCTGAATGGAGGTAACACAGGAGAGGGCAGGGCATGAGAACAAAGACAAAATACTGCATATTTAAAACATATTTTTGATGAAATCTTTTTTAAGATTCTAATATGGGAAATTTCCAAGATACTTTTAAGGACAAAAAGAGGAAGACTGAACGTACAACATTCACATATTACCGTATGCTTTGGTAATTTTTTTTGGGGGGGGGGTGCTTTTGTTCGACACCCAGGTGTGGGTATATATATTTATATACACACTGGAAGTGAGGGGGAAAAATGAAAGACTGTACTTCTCTCTTCAGGGTGCTGAATATCTGGCTGAAACTCTGCCTATGATTTCCTTGAGATCCCATCTTTTGTAGCAGGAATTCAGGCAATTTTTATTAGCTAATCTGTGACAACTGGGAGAATGTCATCAGTGCACCCTGGAAATCAGGTCTCCCACAGCCACACCAGTGTGCAGCTTAGCCGAATAAACACTGTTATTAGTGTTTATACCAGTATAAACACTCATAATTAAGGCTTAGAATTAACTATTCTGATATAGGTAAAATTGCCATTTTCTTTACACATTCTCGAACTTCTTCAAAATAGAGCAAATTCATTCTTTACACAGTCAGGCTTACATATTATCTCGGTAAAAAACATTCTATCAGAGCTATATTCATTTTAGCTTATTTAATATAGGTTCATGTTGAGATATGGGTCGCACCTGAACTTCCCCTAGCCGCTCTAGCTGCTCTTGCATGTGGCTCTTTGTGACTGTGACGTCATATTCTAATTTGTCATATTCCCGCCAAGCTCTCTCTAGCTCCTGAAAAAAAGGGAAAATATAAATAAATGAAAAACATGTACATGAGTGGATGAACAAGTTACAAAGCTGGAACTTTGCATGATTAAGGACAATAATTGACCATTTGATTCCAGAATATAACTCAGCTGCAATTATCACATGCACATAGGTCATATGCCAAAAATTTTGCATTGGTGAGTCTCTAAAGGCATAAAGCAGAGATGGGGGACATCGCAGCTCAATGTGAAATGGCAAACTAAATACAAGTAAATTAATATAATTATTAAAACTCCACTTAACATTAACTTAACATTAAGTTCCACTCATCCCAACATCCAAGAAGGTTCCTAAATGAGTTTTCCTACTGAATTCATTTTTTCTTCTACTGTAAATCTCAATAAAACATTTAGGATCTAACGTATGGATTTTGGTGGTGATGAGCAATTAAACCAATTGGTGAAAAGTTCTACAAAAATTGGCTTGAAGCTCAACACTAAAAAGACTAAGATCATGGCCACCACTCCCATCACTTCCTGGCAAATAGAACGGGAAGAAATGGAAGCAGTGACAGAGTTTATTTTCCTGGGCTCCAAGATCACCGCAGACGGTGACTGCAGCCATGAAATTAAAAGACGTTTACTTCTTGGGAGAAAAGCTATGGCGAACCTAGACAACTTAATCAAAAGCCGAGACATCACCCTGCTAACAAAGGTTCGCCTCGTCAAAGCTACGGTTTTCCTAGTAGCAATGTATGGCTGTGAGAGCTGGACCATAACAAAGGCAGAGTGTCAAAGAATAGATGCTTTCAAATTATGGTGTTGGAGAAGACTCTTGAGAGTCCCCTGGACTGCAACAAGATCCAATCGGTCAATCCTCCAGGAAGTCAAGCCTGATTGCTCCCTGGAAGGACAAAGACTGAAGCTGAAGCTCCAATACTTTGGCCACCTCATGAGAAGAGAGGACTCTTTAGAAAAGACCCTCATGCTGGGAAAGATGGAAGGCAAAAGGAGAAGGGGGCGGCAGAGGATGAGAGGGTTAGATAGTGTCGCCGAAGCAATGAACATGAAATTGGGCAAACTCAGGAAACTAGTAGAGGACAGGGAGGCCTGGTGTGCTGTGGTCCATTGGGTCGCAAAGAGTCGGACACGACTTAGCAACTGAACAACAAATGTTGAACACTTCAACACAAGTATGGAAGAGGACAGCAAACCTTAGGGTGCTTTTGCTCTATAACTAAAGCCAGGACTGTAGGTAGTATTGAAGTCTGGTTCCCTGGGCTGAGATGCCTGACACTATAAGATCAAGTTGATGCCAAAGCAAGGAAGACTATGAGATGGAAAGCCAATGTTCTGGGTTAACCCTGGTTGATATGAAGGAACGCACAACAAGATTTGGTAATGGCTGATGCTCCAGCAGCCGTGACAAGGCAGTGGAATATGTATAGGAATAGTTATCTATTATTTGTCTACCTATCATTGCATAGATGCTTAGTCAGTGTTGTTGGCTACTTTGGACCTTTTATTGTAAGAGTGAAGGGCAGGATAACAATGTTTTAAATAATTGCTGGAACCTATACATACTTACCTGGGAGTAAATCCAATTAAATTCAGTGGGGCTCACTTCTGAGCAGACATGCACAGGATTACATTGCAGATGAGAAACTCCCAAGTTTAAAAGGAAAACTGACAAAAGCTCCAAGCCTTACTTATGTATCAGTACAAGTTGGTTAATTACATTCTAAATCAGCTGGCTCCAAAATGACCCAGATCCAGCATTAGGGAAACTGCCCCCATGAGGTGAGGCATGGCACTTTCTGTTCCGCACTGCAGCCTCTTCTCTTTCCAGCTGATCTTTGCAGGCACTCACATCGGACAGCTGTTTCCACCTGGATATTGGGGCACAGAGCCTGCTGGGGCAACAGGTAGTGAAAGCAGTTGTCCGGTGTGAGAGTCTGCAAAAACTGGGTGAAAAGATAAGAGCATGGCTGCAGCACAGAATAGAAAGCACTGTGCCGGGCTGGCTTTTCCTAACGCAGTGGCCAGAAATATGGAGACCGTTATTATAAATAAAAACATTCTGCCATTTCATAATATCAAAATCAGCTTTTATTTCTTTGGTCTACCATTCCAGGACTGGTAAATGCAAGGCCAATTAAGATCTAATTGGACTATAATAAAGAACAAACCTGTAGACAGCCGTTTTCTTTAAAAAATGGCTACATGAGCCGCCACCAATTAATATGCCACTGAGTATTACTAGCTGAAGTAAAATGACCTTACTCACCGCAGTAGCTCGAGACACTTCTCGACAAGTGCTGAGGAGTCCGTTCTGTAAATCATCCCTCTGCAAGATGACATTCTGTATAGCAGCTGGATTTTCTGCATTCATTTCTATCTCCTGACTGGCTGATAGCAAAGCTTGCTCAAGCGTGTACTATGGTAATAAAAAAGAATAATTTTTAATGTTCTGCATCATTGGACTGATTTTCTTTTTACTTTACTTATCAGTGTTCTGATAATAAGCATACAAAATAACATCCATTTGGAGTAATGTAATTGTCCTACTTTTTCCCTGTGTAGCTGCTGAAGCTTCTCTTCCAGGGCTTGCACCACTTTGTCTTGTTCGCATAATCGACTAAGCTTAGCCTGGTGTGGAAGAGAAGATGGTGATAATTAGTGCCATTAGTTCTGCACATTGCCAACTGATGTGCAACCTGTTTGTTTAAAAAAAAGTGGGGTGAGACAGGCTGAAAAACAACATATTGACAGGAGAACTTCACTGCTGCATTTCTAAATTGCCAGTTCAGCTGGGTGAGAGCCACAGCAATAGCATGCCCTGTTTTGCAGTCTGTACACTAGTGAGGCCAGGGTATATATGGAGACTTCCATGCCCCTATTTTCTGAATAAGACTGCTCATTCACACAATGAAAAATTTCTAGCATGTGCAGTATATGCACTAGTAGGAAAGAGTAGGGTGCGGTTTCTGCACATGTGGAGCAACAGGTGGATACTGTAGCCCTTCAAAATATAAGGCCTTTTAGCATGTCAAAAGAGCTATGAATCCACTAAGCACAGTGACTACACTCATTTATTTCCCAGTACCCAGATAGCGCACATTAAGGAGGCATGCATTGCAGTGAAATAAAAGCATGGGGCCTTATCTCCTGACCCCACCTTCAGTACAGCCAAGTAAATGGGTAGCTTTGCCTAACACAGACCAAGTGCACTGAGAACGCAGCTGTTTCGGTACTGCAAATGTTGTATAATATTGAGCAGTACTATTCTTGATGCGTTGACAGCATATCATGTACACTGAGAAAAAAAATAGCAATGCTGTATCAACAAGGGGCTCTGGGAACATCTAAAAGAATCTGCATGCTCCCTGTTATGGCTCAACACATTTTCCTAAAACAATTACTTTGTATATAGTTCTGACGTGGGCTACTCATTTTGATATGAATGACCATTCATTTTAAGACTTTACTGACTCAGCCATGCCACTTTGTTTCAGCTATTTTGCTTTTGAAGAACAGGATTCAAAACTTTCTGATATGTCAAAGGTATTGGTATGGGTGACAGTACACATTTTTCAGTCCTCTTCAAACGAACTCTATGTGCATCTCACTGCACTTCAGAAAGTCAAGGAAATGCAACAGTGAATGACACTTGAATGTTTTTCAGTGGGTAAAATATAATGCTTAGCAGCAGCACACACACTCACACGTTTTAACATACAGCAAGCAAACCATACTTACATCAATATCCAGCTCTTCTGATCTGTATTTGTACAGAGTACCCCTACATTCATCTTGTGTCAGCTATAATAATAAGGAAAAACACTGCCATCAAACAATTTCACTAGAACCGCCCAAAACATACTGAGTCTGACGCTGGTACTTAATTAACCATACATTACTTTCAACTAGACATTATGTATATATTTCCTGACTATATGTACATAACACATGCTGTCTACCTCTTAGTTTGTAATGGAATGCCTAACACGGCATGTCAGAAAGGGAAAGTACAGAGCTATTCAATTCTGGCTATTAAATAGCTAACCAAAGCTGAGGGTTGAATTGAATTCCATTTGCGATCTTCATAATTCTTCAGAAAAAATGAAATATTTAGTTTTGTTAACAGTCCAAACAATGCAGGAATGGAAAATCTGATCCCAATTATATCCCTTCCATGGAATGAGAGAACAATTAATGAGTTTCTAAGTGAGAACTCTGAATACTGAGTCCGCTTTTATTTTCACCCTTGTCTAACTCTGTGAAAACTTTAGAGTCAATTTAGATTTACAAGAAATAAATCCATTGAACACTGAAAGCCAAACAGGCATACTTCATTGGCATGCTGGTTTGGTTATTTCACTGCACTTCTCTCAGCTTTGTTTTTAAACAAGGCTTTCAACACAATGCTATCAGCTCTATACTACAGAGTCCTTTATCCAAATACTTGTGGGGAGATATGTACGTTTCTGTAAATACAGAAATTTGGATAAAGGGAAGCAATATTTACACAATGTCACACTGAGGAAGGGCTGCATGGAGGAGAAACACTACTTCAGATAGTGGAGGATTAGATCAATTGGAGTCTATACAAGCTACACAAGTTTTCCAAGTATCAGCAAGAACCTTTTAAGTATATGAGATTTTCTAGTCTGGCTGTACCGTATAGGGTTTCTGTGTTAATTGCTAGCAGCTTCTTCCCAAGATTATAGCTGGCACTGCATTTAGCAGTTTAACACAATGATCAAGTTATTATCTTGAAGACAAAGAATTATCAACACATTGATTTTGCCTATGACCTTCAGATCAACAACAGGGAAGACAATAAATCTGACAGAAAATAACTACATGGATGCTCATTTAAGCAAGTGCATTTTGTCACATACATTGGCTGTGCTTGCTCTCTGAAACATGGTTAGGAGATGGAGAACAAATCTCGGGTTTGGATGGCCCATCATCAGAGCTAGCCATAGTTTAATTACATGGATTAAGAGGACAGCCTTTAACCAGAATTTTATGGGTTTGCAAATTCTAATTATGAGGCATTAAACCATGTTTCAAGCAAGTAGGGAAGGCAGGAGAGGGAAGGGGAGGAAAACTGGAAATCCACATCATGCTCCTGATCATTACATTTGTACTGGGGTCATTCTAAAAAGCATTTTCTATTTTATTTACATTGACGTATACTTAATTCAATGCCCACATATTAATCTTCCTTCCCATCTTCACATGCATGCACAGTAATTTTCTGCACAGAATAAGATTATAAGCCTTTTGTCTGCTTTTAAAGGAGGACTGCAAATGCAAAAATGAGGCAAGAGTTAGCTACACAAGCACTCCAAAACACAAACTAGATCCTCAGAAGACTTGTAAGTGTAATTTCAAGGCATATCCTCATGCAAATGCTTTGGGTGATAATCTGAGAGTATGCACAGTGTATTAAAGCCATAAGAAATTGTTTTTGAAATGAACGTTTAATGGAATGAATATCAAAGGATGAAAAAGCCACAGCACCTTTGCATGTCATGAAGATCATGGGTTTTAATTTGACAGGATGAATAGTTTTGTACCTCACAAAGCCTCCTCAATTTTAAACCCCTCTTGAATCTGTACTACAGATTCCATTCTGACAGGGGAAAGAACTGAAGAATGGAAATATCTTGGGTTGGGTGTTTTTTTTTAAGTGCTCAAACATGGCCAACATAAATCTGGCCAAGCTCACAATAGTAAAAAGATGAGAAGTATGCGTTCACTTATACAGTGTGAATGGGAAAATTTTCAAAGATGCTTTGGCATCTACTTCTCAGTTTCAACAGGCCTGTGAATTTCTGACCAACAACCAAAATCACTTGCTTTAAAAAATAAACTTTATGCAACATTTCTTTACCAAAAAATTGTAATTGAAATCACTTTTTTAAAATCAAACTATTTTTTTCAAGCAATCAAGAGGATAATGTGCATAATTTTTTTTAAAAAATCCACAGCTTAAAACACACAAAAAATGCCAAACTCTGACTTTTCAAGTTTATCTAGCTTATCAACTTATACAGAAATTATCAACTTTGACTTTTGACTTATCCACAAGCAGCTCCCTGGCTTACTCGGAACAGCTCGGCCATCCACCCAGCATGTGACTTTAAGGTATTTACAGTGTTCCCCCGAAAATAAGTCGGGGCCAGGTTTTTCGAGTCAATTTTAGGCATAAATTTCTCAACTTATACATGATTATATACGGTCCTTAACTGCTCATGCAGAACATCAAGATATTGACTCAAGAAACAGTGCCACCTGGTGCCTAAACAGAAGCATTTCCTCACAAACCTTGCATTTTCCCCCTCAGTCTCCCTAGCAGAGGCGGTTTTGTTATAAATGTCTTTCTAAGTAGCACAGCTATTTATTTTTTTTAACGGATCACTACAGCAATGTATAGTGCATGTTGAATTCCTGGAATACATAGTAATCCATACAGTTGGGTTTTTGGTTTGCTGCTGCTTTAGAACTTAAACAATATAAAAGAGAAGGGCATTAAAGTGGTTTGATATCTTGGGGGACTAATGTAACAGTAACACAAAACCTCTGAGCGTCTTTGTAGATTTCATGTGCTCACATATGGCTGCAATACACTTATGAAGTGTTACAACTAAAAAAAACTGAACTCCTCCAACAGTTCCTATATCAAGCTATATGCATCTCTTCATGACAAAGAAAGGTGGAAAGCTGTATAATCAACATCTTGGAATGATGGTGTATCTACACTAATTGCAAAGCAGGATTTAGCAGCTGGAATATTTGGGTAAGTCCAAATGCCCTTGCAGCTCACACTCTTATCTGACCCCACTGCAGTAACGGATGTGGGCAATTCATTGGTAATTTCAAATAATGCCTACAATTTTATACTCACTCTCTAAGAATTTTGCCCTCGGAAGTTATACGAAATGAAACATCCCAGGTGTCCTATGCTACTTTAAAAAGAAAAAGTTAACACTGAAAAGATAGGACTGGGAGAGGAAGAGACCCAAATTCCTTTGTGACTTTTTAGGCTTAATAGATTTTTTTTAAAAGCCAGTTTTTCCATCAGAAAGCAGTGTAGACGTAAGTACCTCTACACAATCTGAGAAGTGCTTCCATAGAAACATCCTTCTTTTTCTGGTTTGTTTATTAAGTGCAGAAACTGATAAATACTATCTTTGACATCTGCTTAAAGTCTCCCATGTAGAGGCATGGACTGAATAGGGAGCTGGTCCTCTGTAGGCAGTAGCCCTGCACAGTGTTACCATGACACACACACACACACACACTCACGGATTTCTGAAGCAGTGGCAGGAATATGGTACTGGTCACATGAGGTTCAGGCTTCCATGTATCACATGCATCCATCAAGTGCTTAAGTGGCTGTCTACTACCAAATGTTTTAAAAGTTACAGGCAGGCCCCATATCCACGGATCCCGTATCTGTGGTTTCAATTTAATTATCATGGATCCGCAGATACCCGAGACGCCCTTTAAAACGTTAGGGAAAGTGTTTTAACAATGCAGAAATAATTTTTCTCACTGTTGCATAGCAAAACTGATGCATTTTCAGGGCTGCCTGCATACTCTTCCGGATCACTCAGAGGCTCCTCCTTTCTCCCAAAGTCACTCCAGAATGCATTGGAACCAGGAACAGAATGCTTTATGATGAATTCTGGAGCTACATTGGATGATGGGCGGAGCCTTGGAGCAACCAGGCAGAGGATGCAGACAGTGTGGAAGGCAGCCGAAAATGTAGCTGTTTTGCTGCACACTGGTAAGAAAAACTATTCGGACAGAATTTTTATTCACTTTTCCTACGATTCACAGTGTGTGTGTGTGTGTGTGTGTGTGTGTGTGTGTGTGTGTGTGTGTGTTCGTTCATTCGTTCTGGAACAGAACCCCTGCAAGATACAGGGCATAACTGTAATTGAATTTAGGAGCTAAATAAAAAGAATTTAACTAGAATCCCAGCAACATGAGAGGAAGCCTCAGGATTTCACATAAACAAAGATATGGCAAATTTTATTATAATGCTCCAAACCTTATAAGTTGCAGTAAGCTCTGACTTGTGAAAGCAACAAGTTGTATGTAGATTGAAAACTCCAAGCTTTGATGAGGCTCTAGCAGAACACTTGCTCAAAAAGAATTTTCCATTATTTAAGGATTAACTGCGCTAGTATAAACCTACCTACCCACTTTCTATTTCTTTTCCATTCTCCTTTAGTTATCATCACAAATGACTCAAAAAAACACTGTCAGTTATTTTTAAATCTTATAGGAACATTTCAGAATTTAAGGCTAATGATTCATTGCAGAATACATTGTAAATGCTGGGGATTCACTTCTCACAGTTACCATCTGTTTATCTATAATCATATATTTGGTATTAATGAAAATGGTATTTTGGAAGTCATTTTTTTACTTTAAAAAAGTTTAGATGCTGTAAAAACATTTTCTACCTGTGCTCTCAATTCCCTTAGGCCTCAAAGACTTTCTCTAGAAGTACCATGAATCCAAGAATGATCAGGCCTTCAAGACCTCCGAAAGTCAAACAGAATCAAGTGCAAACCCAGTGCAAATGAAGAAATAATTTTATTTCTCCCAATCTAATGAAAAGGAAGACCACATAATTAAGTAGCTAGAAAAAAGATAAAACTTCCACCTGTGCCTAAAGCACTCCTAATTTCATTCCAAAATGCATTACATTCTGTAGAGATCTGAGTTTATTTTGGCAAACAAAACTGAATTAAAACTTTGGCTGAAAATGACTGCTGCAGTCCCTAATCTCAGCCAAGTAGCAGACAGAGAATTCAACATGGTTTTTTAAAATCTCAGTAATAATTTCACGCTGTTATTCTAACTTAGGTGAATAAGGATTCACAATGGGAAGCAGGCGGAAAATTATGTTAACTTAAAAGTTAACTAAGCACATGTTTGAGCAAGATCATAATGGCACAGAATGCATTTCACCACACAGTTACTACCCACAGAAGCAGTCACACTGTTCCCCTGAAGCAATGCAGACTTTTTTGCCCATATTGGCAAGGTTACCAAGCCTTGTCCCCGGAGAGTGTCTGTGCCTTTAACAGCTGCTTAGTGGGCAGGCATTTGGCAAATGCTGCTTCAGCTTCTCCCATCACAGCTGTAATGACAGAAGCTGCATCTGTCCAAGTTCTCTGTGACAGGCAACTATTACAGGAAAAGGAATGCTCTTTGGGGTCAGGCACTGCCAGCCAGATATGTTAGTCAAAGCTCAAGTTATGTTAGTCGCCTTGAGTTCATAAGCTATAAAAATAATGCCACTACTTGAAAAAAGGAAAACATTTGCAAGGATAATAATGACAAGTATTTCATTTGGCACACAATGAAATCTGTTGACATTCATACGGTGTCCATGACACAGTTATTTCACTAATGGATTTCTGAACAGTCATGTTGATGTATATTTCCATTCAGCACATTTCCCCTCTGAATGCATTATCATGACTTAGACTGACTTTGTTTTGCTGTGACTTTCTGAACATACTGCCCTTAGGAGTTACAGCCCCCGGATCAAAACTTTGATCTTTCTTAAACTCCCAAGGGCAAAAAGGAAAAAAAAAAAGCAGTTGTCTAAGAACCTACAGCAATTAGTAAATTCATTCCTAAAGTGAGAAGCTGCCAGAAATGACAAGGTAAACACTGCTGGCATGCTTTTGCATGAAACCAAAATGAAGGTGCTCCTTCAAAAGAAGAGAAGAAAATGAATTGCAGAGATCCATGCTAAGACATGTTGGAAGCTTGTTGGCATTTTTTAAAAATGAACTGACTGGATTCACCTGCAGAAAAAAACAGCAAGCTTGCCAAATATTCTAAAGACAGAAAAAGTTATCCAAAGAGGGGTACACTCAATACTTAATGACAAGAACATTCAGCAAAGCCATGCTAACAATATTGCAGCATTTTATAAAGCACAAATGACTTGTGGTTTTCCAAAGCAAATAGGAGGAACACCAATGTTATGGGTAAATAGGAGGGGGACAACCAAAAACTGTCACTGAGGAAAAATTTTGCGATGATAAAAAAGCAATTTCATTCACTATCCAAGACCTTACTTGATGGTACAGTTGTGGTCTTAGCGCCGAGTTCTCAATCATAGTGTGAACCATGATGATTAAAGGTTCATTCTCTTTCATCTATTTCAAATCAGGAGGAGCATACAGCAAACATCAGTTTACAGCACGGCTAGATTTGAAAGACGACACTGTAAATATAGCCTCTACTTTAATTGTTTTCTATTAGTGCAGCAGTTCATATTTCCTCTTATGCTCAGCAAAATTGTACATTTGAAAAGCCTGCTCAGGCCAAATTAGATTATTAATTCACACTTGTGCTGGGGTCAAAACAATTCATACCACTAACAAGCATTTTAATTGTTTCTCTAAAAACGCGAGTTAATATTGCTGAAATTTTCATTTACAAATGGATAACATGGACAAAGTTCAATTTTAATTTTAAACACACACACACACACGCAAAATTGCAATGCAAAGAACACACAGGTAAAGTTGCATATTCTGAAAACTGGACACAGAATGCTACAATGTGGACATTTCTGGGGCCAATTCTGTGGCATCTAAGGATGTTTGTCAGAACGGGGATTGGATACCAGGTTGAGTTTAGACTACATTTTTCTTAGGCGAACTCAATCGTTCAGGGGAATGTGGCAATTTTTTTTCATATTATCAAAAATGAAAAAGAAAGCCCATGAAAACTAGCACTACTCCAATCTGGGATTATGTCGTAGTATGCAAAGCTGTCAATATTGTACACCCAAAATTACAGTCTGGATCATCAAGAAATTTCATTATCAGTGCTCAGTAATTGTTTGCTGGCTTTAGTCACCAAGCCATAATTGTGGTCATCTCTACAAAGTGGCCCCTGCCTCATCATCCCACCACCCCTTCTTAAGCTTCACTCTCCTTGTAGGTATGAATCAGGAGACGAAAGTGTAGAGCTTGGCTGTGCTCAGTAGAGAGATTTGGTTCAGGTCTGCTGAGTATGACCACTACTTGGTCACCACCCTTAACAGAGGACACTAGCCTGCTTGTTATGGTGAAGCTGAGAATTGAAATAGTGGAAGTTGCTTTTTAGGTGTTTTCACAATTTACCCTGTATATTGAAACACATTTAAGTCTTCCTAGACAGTGACTGTTCATTTATCCACAGCTTAAAAACATGGATCATATGTTATGATCCTGAACATATTAATATAAGCAGTATTTTCCCCTAGAATGTATCTATGCTGTATTGACCCCATTACATCCTAAATACAGCTTCGAACCTATAATTTTCACAATTTGCATGACTACATCTATTACTATTAAAGGTCCATCGTGGGCTATAGGCAATGATGGATTGTGCAACCTCCTTACAAAGGTGGTGGGCTACTGGTACCAGGTGCAAGGGAGTGGCAACAGGATGCAAGCATCTTGTTGTTTCATGCCTCCCTGGGGCACCTGGTGGGCCGCTGTGAGATACAGGAAGCTGGACT
Organism: Lerista edwardsae; assembly: GCA_029204185.1. NCBI lineage: Eukaryota > Metazoa > Chordata > Lepidosauria > Squamata > Scincidae > Lerista > Lerista edwardsae. The sequence continues at coordinate 23,942 of JAJKFI010035199.1, read as the reverse complement.
AGATGGGCCTTTGGCCTGATCCAGCAGGGCTCTTCTTATGTTCTTATGTACTTGTATTATTCTAATAATAAGGAGACTGGGAATTGTAAGAACTACCATGAAGTCCCCCATTTTTTATCAACAGGACTACAATGTGAGTTCGCATACAGCTAGGTCACCATAATATGTTGGCATCTATGGCTATTGTCAGACCATGTTTCTAGAATCCGCTTTCGACCTATAAGTGAAAATGGCAGCTTACTAATCATGAAGTAAGGACCTGCTTTTTAAACTGTTGATTCAAGGCATAGTCCATTGAGAACTTCTCTTGCACAAATCCCATTGAAATGGATCTGATTGCACAAAAGCATGGACCAACATTTTAAGCCTTTTCTGTTGAAAGGCAGTATATTACTACTACAACTACACTCCTGAAAACAGTTTCCCCCACCAAAATTAGCTGAAGTCAATTATTACCCACATACTTTTCTGAAATAAACTAGTTGTAAATTCAATCCAAGTAGCTGAAATTTTATTCATTCCACTGGAATTTCTTTAATAGTACAAATTAGTGGGGAGCAGTATAGTCTTACAAAAAGTGTTAATCTTTTTCTTCCACTGAAACTTTTCTTTGCTACTCTGCTAGATAATTAAAATCATGCTGTCAGATAGCCAGAACCACAACGTAGTCGATCTTTAAGGGTTTGTTTTATGTTTTGACTATCCTGAATCAATGGGACAAAGTGATGAACATTTACAGAGAGCGCATTTGAAAAACACGCAATACTAATTCTCTACACATAATCTTATGTGTTCTCCTCTGTGGTTTGGCTCCCAAAACTATGCAACAAGGGATTGTGATTATGTTTATACTACTGACCCAATCATCATAAGCATAAACTTCCCTATTCACTACAACACAAGGGAGATGCATGTCTGAAGCAGTCTGCAATGCTGCAGTGAATGGGGAATATATGGGACCTGCATATGCTCAGAATTCCCATGTATGGTTTCTGAGACTTTCAGAAAAGAGAGGCTGGTTATATTTTAACCAGGTTATATTTTAAGAGACAGGTTATATTTTAAGATTATTCTTTAACTCTTAACTGCTGTATGCCAAGTCTAGTTTAGATGAGTCTATCTACCCAAAGATAGAAATTCATGTAACTATCGTATTTTGAATATTTTAGTCTGCCCAATGATGAGTATAAATTTAGTAATATAGACTTTACTGGTACTGTAGATTAAGTATATACACACACCTAATGGTTATTTAGCCCTGAGCACTGTAGTTAGAATTTAAGAAGTTTGGGTAATATGTAACTGAAATGTTTGTGGAAAATGTTAGGCAAAAGCAGCAAACCCAGGTTTAACATTACATGTGATCACAGTAAATTCTGCTTAAAATGAACTCAAGGATACTCCTAAACATCATTTGAATATTCAGGTTTAACGACCTGGGACCCACAGCAAAATGTTGCAGTATATTTACCAGTGCCAAAAATGAATGGATTGATTTTCTTAATTGGACTAACAACGTGTTTCTTTCTACCTTTCTAATTTGCTTTTCTTTTTATTTGTTCTTCTCCCCCATCTGTTCTTCATCTTTCTTCTTCTCTCTCTTTCAAAATTTTTTCTCCAATCTTTCCCACAGCCTCTGCAGTATGCTTGTCTTTCTGGCTCCTAACCCTTACTCATTTCAAATTTTCTGTGTTTATTGCCTTTCCCTTTTTACAAGATTCATCAGTTTTCTGCTTGGTTCTTTCCTTTGGCTGCTCTGGGAGATATTTTGCAGTGGGTGTGACCATCAACTGGCCAGCAAGCCAAAAGGCAGGTTAAGGTTAATGTTGTTGTTCTTGATTGTTATAGGGTGCAATCCAAATGCACTGTTAGGCCAGCAGGTGGGTTCTGTGTCAGCCCAATGTTGTCATGATAATACTGTAAGGCACTTTCCTGCCAGTGCGAATGGCGCTGGGCCAACACTGGCAGCAGTGTCAGCCCTGCTGCTCCGAAGATGGACACAGGTACGGTGCCCCCATGCCGGCCAAGTTCAGCCAGCGCAGGGGCTTTTCTTGGCAGGGCAGGGAGAAGGAAGAATGAGGCGAATGGAGGGTGGTCCCACAGGCAGGTCAGCCCAGGGAGAGAGGAGGAATCCAGATCCAGAAGTTATGCCGGATCCAAACTCCTGTCCCCAGGCTGGGTGGCCCTGATTTGGGTTGCTACAGCCTGCTCAGACATGCACCTGCTATTTAGCAGGCGCAGGTCCAAGCAGCCCCATTGGGCTGCCTGCAGCTTACCGTGGAGAACAGGGACATTCATTCCTTTACGCCGTGCTATGCTGCTGCCGCCTACTACTTGGGTTAGATGCAATGCAGGCTAACTAGCCTGTCCCTTCCCGTCCAAGTTAGGATTGGGCTGATAGTTAAACATCCTGGGAAATTTCTACCCCTCCCCTTTTCATTGAATTCTTTTCAAAAGACATCTAACTTCTGAAAATCCATAAATATCAACTTGTGCTAGGAAATATTCTGTCATTAAGAACATAAGAACATAAGAAGAGCCTTGCTGTATCAGGCCAAAGGCCCATCTAGTCCAGCTTCCTGTATCTCACAGCGGCCCACCAGGTGCCCCAGGGAGGCATGAGACAACAAGATGCTTGCATCCTGTTGCCACTCCCTTGCACCCGGTAACAGTAGCCCTCCACCTTTGTAAGGAGGTTGCACAATCCATCATTGCCTATAGCCCACGATGGACCTTTCCTCCAGAAATCCGTCCAATCCCCTCTTAAAGGCATCAAGACCAGATGCCATCACCACCTCCTGTGGCAAACAGTTCCACAGATTAACTACCCGCTGGGTAAAAAAATACTTCCATTTTATGGATACATTTTAAAATACTATCATTTTATAGATAGTTCTATTTTGACTACTATCTCTTGGCACGCAAATCAAGAGCTTAGGACTGGAGGTGTAGGTTCCACAGTCTATTGCTCACCTTAACCATGGCTAACATCATCCCTGAATTGGACCCTGTACCTATTTACAAGGAAATGCTTAATACAGAAACCAGTTTATAGTGAATAAAACCTAAAAAAACAGCAACCCCATTCTGGAAATCTGTACCACAATATTACTTTTACTGCATGATCTCCTCATTCCTAACTAAGAAACATGAATTCTCCTTTACTGTTGAATTCTCTTTTACTCTTTTACTTTTACTGTCCTTTTTCAGCATATCATATAAACATGTCACATTTTCCAATTCATGGGTGACTGATAAGAAGTCACATTCTCACATGGTCCCTCCCCTTGTGGATTAGGTTTAACAGAACACGTGCTGGTCTGAGCATGTATGGGGAGAGTGAAGAGAGTGATCAAAGGACTTGTTCCCAATTCTCTATGTTTGGAGGATCCAAAAATGTGACTTCCAAACACAGCCTGAATCAAGCAGTAGTCAGCCATTTATGTTTGAAGTAAAAATTAAAATTTAAGGTTTTTGGTACTGGTGACAACTAAGAGCTGAAGCTGCCCCCCCCCAAGCCAGCATGTACTCCACTATGCTAACACTGAGCGTACAGGCATGCCCCAGTATCCACGGGGGTTCCATTCCAGACCCTACCATGGATACATGAAACCGTGGATACTGGGGATGGCTTTTTTAAGGATAGGGGAACATCAGTGGTTTTGCTGCAACAAGATAAAAAAAGATTTGTTTAATGGTCCCCTATCTTTTTAATAAGCATCCCAGTATCCAGAGTTAACTGAAGTCCTGGACACTGATCAGTGGATAGCGGGGCATGCCTGTATAGCACTCCATCCAATGTGTAGCTGCCATGCTCAAGTGCTGAATTATCAATATATTGAGTCAAATACATAATCTCATTTCAGGATGTAGATGAAGGAAGCACAGCAAGCTTGAAAAACTTCAGTGTTAATAGCTCAGCAGAAATAAAAAAAGACAATGGACAGATATGCAGTTTTGTAAGTTTGATATTGTACAATGATGACTAGGGATGGGAAGTATACTCTTGCCCCTCCCTCAAGTTAAATGTTAGGATTTATTTAAAATGTAGACAGGAGAAAGACAGAGAAACACAAACATATATAGGAAGAAACTATTGCAAACAAAATTATATTTAAAAACTATTTTTTCCCACTGGGTTTTTGTGCCCCATGAATAATGGCATGTAAAGCGAACCAATTCTAGTATTGGATCCCACACAGTACACTCCTCCTAGTGGACGTGCTGAGTTTTTAGGGTAAATCTAGCAACAGCACAGAATAGCATTTCTAGTCTATCATTTTGATTTTTTTTTTTTTTTTTTTTTTGAGGGGGGAATATAATACAGCACTTATTACTAAAATCGTGCTCACTCCCATTTGGAGAGTTTTACTACATACTCTGTAAAACTTTAATGGAATACTTCCATGCACAAAAAAGCTCATTGTTTTCATCATTAATGAGTCAACATGCAACTGTACTGTTATTGTAATGTACAATAATAAGTTATGAACCCCACCTGATGATCCAAATATATGGCATTCCTTTGAAGGTGATGAGAAAGAATCTCATTCTAGCAACCAGCATTCAAAGAAAGGAGGGGAGGGAAGAAAGAAACGGACAGATATAAAGAAGATGTGAAAAGGTCAGTTGGAAAAGAAACAGAAATACACATTCTAAATTCAACCATTTTTAGATTATACTAGAAATATTTTCACAAAAACTGTCAAGGTGCTCAAAATTCAAGAGAGCAAACATCAAATGTTAGATTTTTCCCCACAAGTTTACAGTACCATTTTGAAGGGCCAATCAATATAGCAGTGATATAAGAAGCAAAAAGATAACAAATGATCTGCTCTGTTTAATAAAGCATTAGTTTGCAGCTGCAGAATACTTAGTACTATTAGCTATGAAAATAATTTCGTAAAGGAAAATAAAGAAAAACCATCATGGCCATGTTGAATTTACACAAACCACTATAAACCCTTTGAAACATTGGTGCACATTTCCTGCCTCTGAATACCAATTTACAAGCTATTTCAATGATGAACATGTTATGGAGCTGGGTTAAATCACATTTATTACTATTCTTGCCTATATGGCAAATTTTGTGCAACCTGCAGAACTTGCAAAATTTGGACTGAATTAAAGTACTATACAATTTAAATTATATGAATTTTTACTATTATTTACTAATATTTGACAATTAGGATTTGAATGCCTATCTTGGTTAGAATTGCAATATTCAACATCCATCCTTGAAGTCAAAGGGTTGATAGCAGATCACCACATATGCCAGCAAAACAATGATACTCTACATCTACATTAGAGGAACTTGGCACCAATGGTACAATGCAAGGTTGGATTAATGAATGGCCAAGAATTAGTGAAGATGGCACATAACAAACATCACTTCATAGCTGACCTTTGGGCTGTTGGCCTCAAGTTTTAGTTGCATGAGTTGTGCTAATGTGTGTTCCCGGATACTACTCAGTTCGGCTTGCTGCCTTCTCAGCTTTATAAGCAGCAGCGTGAGCTCCTCTGGCTGAAGGAGTATCGTGTGAGAAGCCAAAAGAGTGGAAAATAGGTTAATCTGTGTCCTGAGCAAGGCCTCCGATTTATACTTGTGTTTGATAATGCTGCCTACCATACCATATATTCAAGCTACATGAAACTCTTTGGAATAAGGGAATGTGAAACAATTGTCAACGTACTATAAACTTACAAAGCTTTGAGCCTCATTGGAACCACTTTAGAACACAAAGGCTAGTCATTTGTGGGGGCAAGAGCAAATGAACATCAAAGTCACAAAAGAGGAGGAAACTTCAGAGGTTGTGTAAATGAGGTTCACTTGATAGGTTTTAAGAGAGTTGGAAGCTACAGAAATTACCTTTTTTTAAACGAGCCACCCTTTCCCAAACATCATAGAATGTCAAGAGTCTACTGGGACCTTGGAAGCTGCTTATCCCAAGCCTTGCACAGTTTTCAGTGCTTAGATTAACCAGCCATCAAAAATAATGTATTTGTTTTGAAATATAAATCGCTTTAAAAATATAATGTTTGATGAAAAGCAGTATGTACATGCTCAATAATGATATATGTTAGAATTTCACACAGAAACCTGCACCCAGAAGATTTTTCTTCTTCTGGTTCTTGAACCAAGGTGCCTACTGGTTTTAGATTCATTCTTAACAAGGAACATAGCAAATCATCGAGAACAGTGGTTCCCAAACTGTGGGTCGGAACCCACTAGTGGACTGTGAAACACCTAGGGCAGCCATATTGAAAATAGAAGATGGGATACTGGGAAGGGGGAGGGTTGCATGGCTGCTTTGCTTGTATTATGGTTGTAAATAGGCTTTTTCTTTCTGATTCATCTTGGTATTGGAAAATGACTGAGAAATAACCCAATGTATTGCTGCATTCTCAGGAAAGCAGCAGGCTCTGGCATCACAACGATGGCACTTCTGGCCATGACATCCCTTCTAGTGGGTCCTAACAGATTGTCATTCTAAAAAGTGGGTCTCAGAGCTAAAAAAATTGAGAATTGCTGATCTAAAATAACCATATGATTCTGACTGGCAACAAAAAGGGATCAAGGATTAGGGCTGGATAGGGGTATTTCTTGCCTTACTACAAAATACTGCAGAAACTAACCTAGTTTCTTGAAAGCAATAGGCCTAAGGCTAAACTTTTCATATTACAATATTTCTGCTTCCCAATCCAAAAGTATCTTTCTCCTATCGACCTTCTGTGCCCACTCCTTCTTGACCTCTATTGCTTCTTGAGCCAAGCCTCTCATGGAAAGATTCTACAGCACTGACCATATCTGGTAAATCTAATGAAAGGAATGCACTTACGACTGGGTCATCCATTTCAATTGCTTCTTTAATGTTCTTAACACATTGCTGCTGGCATACCCTTAAATTCCTGTCTCCACTCCTAACAAACTTCACCACTTCCTGAAACCCAAACCTGACTAAACAGTCCATTGTTCAGGTTTTGACACTGACAGGTATGTCAAAATTTCCAAATAATGGTTACAAATGCAAAACATATAGCGTATATTTGCGGTATGATACAGGAACACTATTTTGCACATATATAGGATTATATCCAAAGAAAGTGAACCATGACCACTGAAATCAATGAGATAGTTTTGTTGTAACATAAGACACATTGATTTCAACTGTGATTAGTCTGGATTCATTTTCTTTGAAAACAACCCATTGCTCACAAAGTACAAGGCCTCTGTGATGTTTGTCGGGTATACAAGACTTCTTGGAGCCATGGACTGCTCTCCACATGCAATGGAATTTTCTCACTATTCAAGTGGCACATTCTATATTCAAAATAGGTAGCTTAATACATGCAAGTACCCACACGTCTCAGAGACATGCAGAGCTTCAGAATATTCCTGTGATGTGTTTATGTGGTTCATCTGAGTTCCTGTATTTCATTATACAAATACTGAACTGAATGCATCTCACAGAGAAAAAACATGTAGCTGTATTAAACTCCAGCAGAGGGAGCAAGAAATTTTCATAGCTAAGAGAGCAATTATACTATATAAAACCTGGTAATCTAGTATATGTGAATATATAGTTTCTCCTAATTTCTATTCATTGGAAGGTTTTTTGGTACATAATGTGTTTTAAGTGAATGAATGTCATTGCAGAATACCATGTAAAAAGTCTCTACTGTTTTGGAAAAAAAACACAGGTATTTCTGAACAAAAATCTTCCCAATTTTCACAGAAAAAATTGAGGTTTCAGTTTACAAAAGCAATCCTGGTTGGATATACTACGTTATCTTTTTGCATAAATCTATGCTCTGCAAATTTAATCTTGGGTATTGAACAGTAAGAATACTTTCTGTACAGCATAATTGTTTAATAATTCAAATAAAACTGTGGAATTAGCATGTGGATAGTTTATCTTCAGAAGACAGCATAATGTATAGCAAATAACGAACTGCCTATAGCACCAATTTCCAACTACTTTCATTCTGTAGTAATGAAAAGCTCCAGTAATTGGCATTTCCCCATCACAACTGAATTAACAACTTAAATGGTAATTCAATTTGTGAAATGAACACCACTAAAATTTTAAGGTGTTCTAGCTTAGTTTTCTTGTTGCTCTAGCTGTGTCTAAAATAAAATACTTAAGTAAGTCAAAGTGACAGTAATTACCAGATAGGAGCTATCTTGAAAAGTTTAATGCACCTAAATTGAATTGGCCCATTTAGAAGGAAATTCTTTATTTACTGAAAACAAAATGAAAACACAAACTCTGGTTTTAATATAGATTCTACAGCCAGAATAGCTGGTGTAGTTCATGGTGTTTTATTGGCTGTTCTTAAATAAAAAATGATGTGCTAAATATAAAAATGCCACTCACCGTTTTCCCTTGCAAGCTCTGGGGAGTAATAGGCTGTACACTCAGACCTGCTGGCATCGACCTTCTGTCAGGCACAAAGACATGCTGCTATTGGGGGGGGGGGAAGGAAGAAAGAAAGAATCCTGTGAATTATAATTTGGGGTGCCTGTCAAATCTTTTAGAACCAAAGGTTAAGTGTGCTATTTTAAATGCGATTTTCCAAGTCAACTTGGGGTTTAGGAAAGGTGTCTAAAGTGAATGTGATGGCTAATAACATATCAGTACAAAAATACTGGATTGTAGCACTCTCATCTCAACCATTGCAAATGTCAAAAAGTCCCAGAAGGTCCATAAAGCACTTAGAGTACAACTAATAAGGAACTGCATTCACCACGGCAAATACTATTTACCGTCTCAAGCCATCTACTATATTTTCAAAGGCAGTGGGGTGTAAGTCACAGGCTGCATTCAGAAACTAAAGCGGAGTAAGTTTACAACACATTCCTGTGCTGGAGAAACAGACAGCTATGCCAAACGGCTCCCTGACTCCTGACACAATTGTACCTTTCTTTTTCAGAGATACACACACACAAACTCTTCTCACAGCAGAAGAGAAAAAAAGCATGTGTGCGTATTGTTTGCTATGTGCTAATCTGGAACACAGCACAAGGCAGCAGTGACTGGGAAAAGACTAGGCTCACTGTCCTTTATCTTAACGGGACAAGCTGTGAAGTTGTAGCATGCACAATTTTTCACTAAGTTATGTGTATATAAACATAATGCACCCAAAAGCTGCCCCCAAATTTTTGCATATGTTTGTTCTAATATGAATTCAAGTTTCACTGTGCCGCTAGTGTTGTTAACCCACCAGGACTGACCTGAAGTACTTGGGAATTTGCATAAATCTCCAGGCTAATACTGAAAGCACACCTGGATATCTTTAAAGGGGCCTTCAGGAATTCTCAACATAACATAATATTTGGGGGGAAAAATATCCAGGAACAGTTTGGCAGAACTAGCAACCGTATAAGCCACTTCATCTATTTGACAATGGACATAGCAATTGGAAGCATTTGTTGAGCACTACTGGACATGTAAATCATCTTTTCGGAGAGCTCCAAAAGGGCAAATTGAGGAAAAAAAGGTAATTCTACCTTGCAAATTCCACATGCAAAATGTAGGGATGAACACATCCCTGAGTGTTCACTGGATTAGGAGTATAAGAGCAACTGAGAAGTACAGGTGGCAGGATGATTAGCAACTGTTGTTTAACAAAAGGAAATAGGTGGACAGCTACACTACTACGTTTTGCTCCAGCAGCAAGAAAATTCCTGACAATGTACAGAACGACGAAGAAACTGTGCTAAGAAAAGGTTGGAGATTCCCTAACATTAAAAATGCAAGTTCTGTCTCCAACTGGGCAGGTAACTGCTTCGGTGGGGACCTTAGAAAGCACATCAGGTCTTGAGAACCCAGCAAACGAAAAGGAAGACTGGACTGTTTTCAGTGCACATTTTTGAGGTTCTGTATCCTTTACTGTTATTGCTCCACTTCCCACTACCATCTGGATTTATAACTCAGAGTTTGCTAGTAGTTTTCTCCTAAAACAGTAGCACACAAATTGCTACTTATTTATTTTGCGAAAACAATATCCCCATATGAAAATTTACATTTCATTCCAGCAAAGAAACTAAAGGAAAAGGCTTCAAAAAAATTCAAGAAAAACAGTATTTCACCTTGGTATGATGTGACCTGTGTCTGCGGTCAATTGTTACATCTCCTCTTTGTATGGGGGACGACACTTCTGACCTGTAGTTCCTCTGCGGGGAGTACCCTTGGAAACCTGCTATTGAACCATGGGAAGGTGATGTGGGAATCATATGTACTGTTTGATCAGATATATTAATCATGGTTTTGGGGCTACTTAAAGTACCGTGTCTAGTAAGAGTTGTTTGCTTATTATAAAATTGCCGTTGCTGCCATTCATAGAGTTGCCACATGGTGTCATCTCGCATTGACCTCCTCTTGTCATCTGCAGGCAGTGATCCAAGGGTCTTGTCATAAATAGATGGCGTCACACTGCAGATGCTTTCAGGCCTAGTTTTCGTGTTCCTCGGCAGGGTTCGATACCCTTCTGGATATCGTGGTACAACTTGGGCTCGATGGCTTGGCATGTTCCTTGGTAAGGTCTGGTATGAAAGAATGCTGAAACAAGAACTTCCCTTCAGTAATTCAAAATATAGATAGCTTTGGGAATAACCAACATTTTGTTTTCGTCTCCTCTACGTCCTCCCCCCCACTCCTTGTAATCAGCATGGGTGTCTTAGTCCAACCTCAAAATTCTGGCTCTCAATTGAGAGCTCCTTTCCTATGGTCAGTCACATATCAGGCAGATCAATCTGTATGGTAGAGTGATGTTACATACTGTAAGTGCACGTGGCATGAAGACTCAAAGGGTCCTTCCTCAAGCAAACACTGTTTTGAGAGTTGCTGTTAAGTAGCACATTGAATCATACACTGACTGCTTCAGAGAGAATGTCTTTGTTAGAACTGGTGACATTTCAACTATTGAAGTTAAATACAACCTGGAAGCAATAGCTAAACACTATAAGCAAGCAGGTGAGTGGGCCATTTTCAGATTTAGCTACAGGTCTTTTTACCTGTACCAAATTTTTATTATTATCACTAACGTTTCACTATTTTACTAGACTAAAATTAGCGTACCAGACTTTCATTATTTCTAATTTATTGGCTTTTCATCCTCCCACAGATATAGTACTGAAGGTAATGTAGTCAAACTGACTACAATTAGAAAAAAAACCTATGTATTCTTAGTATGTTAAATTAAGAATACAAAGAGTATTTTTTTCTATTCAGCCCAAACTGATAAATTGTTTCATCCATCTTGCTCCTCTCTATTCTTTTTAAGTAAACGAACTTCAAGCAAAACAATCATTTCTACGTATATAGCCTGTGTTTTTTTTCCATCCATATTGAGCTAACATAATCTAGAGGATTTGGATCCTGTTTAATAATGTTTTGTTAATAGCTTTTGCCATTAAAAAATCCTGCAACAGAATGAGTTTGTTTTGGGACGCAGCCAACATAATAATGCTGTGACGAAAAGCTAAGACAGAATTCAAATGGGAAAGATTCACAGTTCTTATTGCTGCTCTAATTGAAAACACCACCACTTGCAAACAGAATGTGATAACATTCAAAGTATTACACTCCCTCTATGGGAATGCCACAAGTAGTCAATGTTCTGATTATATGTGCTATGACAAGCTACCACAATTTGTCCCTTTCTAATACTGTGGGGTCCAGTGTAATTGCTGTGTTTCTAATCTTGTAACACTGGTTAGGAGAAAGGAACTTGCTGTAGGCTCACATGTTTCTTGTTCCCCTCCTACATGTAAACTCTCTCTTGTATCCTTTTCAGAGCTAACCATGAGGCAATGTTACCAACGGTATAGATTCTGATGTTGGAACCAAGGTTAGAAGCTAGTTTGCCAACGTTAGTTAAAGCCAATCTGGTTAGTAATCCATATTTGATGTTGATCAATAAACTGAAATTTAATTCTGCCAAGAAGAGATGCTGTTGGTCAACAGGAGATCCTATTTGGAAGTTACAACATACTATGGGAGCTCTGTATCTGTGGACTTGGCATCCATGGATTCTACTATCCACTGATGCTGAGACCACATCTCAGACAGCCTTCAGAACATGACCTGAAACAACTTCTGGTTTGCAGCCTTGACTTCCAGTAGCTTCCAGGAGACGTTCTGAAGCTCAGGGAGGCCTGTGGCTTCCATGATACATTTTTGGGCGGTGCAGGGCCAGGGGAGGTGGGCCTTGGCATGAAATAGCTTCCTGGAGAGCCACAGACTACCCTTTGGCCCTCCAGCTTGCCATACTAAGGAAGCTCTTTTGCTTTTTTTCCTTCTTCCAATGTTTTTAAAAGGGACTAGGTTTTTTTTTAAACACAATTTGATTTAACATGTGTTTTTTTTTTGCAAGAACAGGAATGGTCACTAGCTGAGACCATGGAGAGTTTGTGGCCTCTTGTTAAACTGGGACATTGGTGACTTAGCAGTTGCAATCAGGGAGGGTTTGATGTAAACCTCTTTAGCCACATCAAAAGGAAGGGAAACCAGAATGAGAGCTGGTTGATGCTGCAGGTACACAGGGAGCAGCCTTCCTGGGAAAGATACCCATCTCTTCATGTAACAAGTAGCTCTTTGGGGTAGGGAGCATTATGAGGATAGGGAGCATTATGAATCAAAATAAGTCTGAGATGGAATTTCCAAGTTGGTTCATTATCCTTAGGGGTGTTTTTTTTTGGGGTGTGTGTGATATTTTTCTTAAATTTCTTGTTAAAAATAGCAAATTGCAGTGTTATGTGTTTTTATTCTACATTCTCATTCCAAGTTCTCAATTTTATTCATTTTAAATGCTTTAAAAGTGTACTAGGTACATGATATAGGTGACATACTGTCAGCAATGGAGCTACAGTTTTATTTCTTAATTGGAAAAGTAAATCTATTTTAACTTCTGGAAAATATCTTAAACACCAAAATGCGGTGTTTTCTGTTTTTATTCAAATATTTAAACCCCCCCCCCATGTGGTGTTTTGTGTTTTATGCGGTGTTTAACAAAAACCTCCACCCCTAATTATCCTATATTTCAATATCCAAAAATACTGGGCCCTAATACAGATTTTACAGTTAACTGAACTGAGTAGCACTGTTTAAAGAGACCAAGGTGTCTGTTGCAAGCATTAACTGATTGCCAAATAAATTACTCACCCTCTCGTTTCTTCATCCTGCCCCTTTCCTCTCTGTATTTTAATCCACTGTTCCAACTGCAGCATTGAGTTAGTTCTCTGTATGACACGTTCAGACTCTATATGTGAGTGAATGGCATTGTGATGGATTCCGTCTCCAGAGTCTGCCAGAATAAGGTTGACAGTTTTCTCTGACCCATTTAAATGAACTGGTCTGCAGTGTCCAGACAGGACTGTGCTTGCCGGCAAAGTCCCATATTCTGATCCCAAAGAATTTAGTTTCACGCTGTTGATTTTTGTTAAGGGTCTATCATGTCCAATTTTTTGAAATCCATATTTTTCAGCTTCTAAGGCCTTTTTGTCTTCAATTTTGCTCACTTCTTTGTTCCGCTGATTATTCTGTGTCTCTGGTTTAATTAGCACCCGGTGGTTTGCGATGTTATTCACTTCACGAGGTGGTGTGTTTTCAACAGCTATCTTGTCTGCTCTGAAAAAGAGGAAGACATACACTGGAGAGAATTATGGTGTTGGAGAAGACTCCTAAGAGTCCTCTGGATTGCAAGGAGATACCATCGGGCAACCCCACAGGAAGTCAAGCTTAATTGCTCCCTGGAAGGACAAATACTGAAGCTCAAATACTTTGGCCACCTCATGAAAAGCGAGGACTCTTTAGAAAAGACCCTCATGCTGGGAAAGATTGAAGGCAAAAGGAGAAGGGGGTGGCAGAGGATGAGATGGTTAGATAGTGTCACTGAAGCAATGAACATGAAATTGGGCGAACTCCGGAAGCTAGTGGAAATGTGCTGTGGTCCATGGGGTTGTGAAGAGTCAGACACGACTTAGCGACTGAACAACAATACACTGGAGAACATCCCCAGAAAAGTGCTGGAATAGGTACAACTTGCTTTTTTTCTGCCTTGCAGACAATGCAGCACTTGTAGGTTAGGCAGCCATATCAAGTGCAAGATTACAGGCCTCAGCTAGAAGTGCTGAATTCTGAACATACAGTGATGTACTAACACAACAAGACTGCTCTCAGGGGCCTTGAGGACGGTAGTCCGGGGCTCCTACATGCCACTGGGGTCCCTATGGGTACAGGTTCAGCAGTCTATGTATGGCTTCCCAATCCACGCTAACCTGACTTGTCTACCTCTTCCTCCCTTGGGCCTCAGGACAATGACAAGTTGACAGCACCATATGCCACCTCAGGGCCTTCTCCAGTTTCCTAGGGCTCTTGAGCATTTCTTTCTGTCAGTCTTCAGCCCTCAGCCAGCCCATCCCTGGCCCACTCCTTATATTTTCCTGGACTTGGCTGGTCCCTCCAATCTTCCTGGCTTTACCCTTCCTGCCTGGGCATTCTCTGGGTCCAATATCTCCTCCCCCAGGGGACAGGAAGGCACCTGCAGGTACTTGCAGTGTGCTCTGCTCCACTGGCCCATACCCTGCTCAGCTGAGGCCTTCTTGGCCCCTCCTGGCATGTATTTGGCTCAGAACTCTCTGGACAGGCTGATCCCTGAAGCTGGTAAGTGCAGCCCTGGACAGCTGCCTAAAGCAAGTAAAATTATAAGGTGGTCTAAAAGGTAATTCCTGTTATAGTTTTAATTACTTGCATGATTTCTTTCCAGAAATCATTTACACCCTGCCACCAAATCAGCTCCATTTCTCCCACACTTCCAACAAAAGGAATATCCCAGTCATACTTTCTCTGAATTTGGGGACAGGAAACCATTCATTGATATGTTTTGCCTTACAGAATGCTTTGAGAACTACTTTTTGTTAAACACAATACACCTGTATAAATATTCTTAATACTACCAACACATGTTGCATACTTTATACACATTTTCTCTAGGAGCAAAGCAAACAAAATGGGTTCTTAGAAAATGACATATCTATAGGGGCCCAAGCACCTTTATTATTAGTAAAAAATAAAAAAGGAATAAAAAATAAAAATAAAAGTTGTAAGTTATGGGGTCTTTGGGAGGATGTGGGCTGCTCACATCACATTTTTATATGGAAAAGAAGTCCACCAAGAATCTGTATTGGAACCAATGCTATTTAACCTATTCCTTAAGAATCTGAAGTTGAGAATTTATTAGAAACTCTAGTTTTTCACAGGACAGTGTTTGAAAACCATTGGGGTAGAATAATGCAGACTGTTAAATTGGGTGGCCTTTTTATCTGCCTTTTCTCCTTCAATCAAACTCCAAAGGCTTCTGTTAAAACATCTCTCTTATGTTACACTCACATCATCTTTCACCTTTAACCTCTGCTCGGTTAGCCCCTTGCTTTCTTCAATTTCATTTAAATTCAGCATTCTAACGTTTATGTTCCAACCTTTCCTCTTCAGACAGTATCACCACATGGCACAATGCTAATCTCATTACATTCTTAATGGTTTTGATTTAATTAGCTGCTGCAGAAATTGCAGTTTTTGAGGGACAATTTCTACAACTATTTGGTAACTATAAAAGGGAACTAATTTTAGGATGGTGTCAATTTTGAATTTCATTAATAATGTCATTATTTACACAAGCAGTTTCCAATAATATATTTGCCTGTAATGATTCAAGCAGCAAACATTCTGATGAATTAAAATGTACAGTGGTTAATGCTTGGAAGAAATTGCATAAGATTATATGCAGTCAATACATGTAGCATTACTTCTGATGTCTCAAAATAAGTTTCTAAGGCAAAGCGTAATTCAGTAAAATTTAAGTCTTCCCAAAAAATATTTTTGAAAAAAAAAAACATGTTTTCAGATTCTAAAATGTTACATCATTTAGAAGTCTGCACACTTTTGCATGACCTAGATTAAGGATGTATCAGGAATGCAGCCACCTGAGAGAGAGTTTCATTGTATGAGTGACAAGTTTAAATACGTTTTTGATTATTTAAAATAAAAGATTAATTACTCTCCATAGACCCCTCAGGACATTATTAAAATTAGGTCTATTTAAAATATATCACCACACATTGTTATGTGAGAGTACTTACAAGTCTCTGAGGTAAAATAACTTCAGTTAAAAATGCATTGCACATATTCATTACTAGAGCCATGCAAATCTAGAAAAAATGTTATGCTGCCATATATAAAGAGAGAGAAAGAGAAGTAAACAAATAACTGATTCAATATGAAAAGGTGATCACATTAGTTTCAATTTTTTAAATACAGGTGTGTCCTGGTATCCACTGATTTGGTATCCACAGTTATCCATGGACACCATGGATACTGGGATTCCTATTAAAAAGACGAAGGTAAAGGTTTCCCCATGACTAAATGGTCCAGTTGTAACCAACTGTAGGGGGCGGTGCTCATCTCCGTTTCTAAGCCGAAGAGCCAGCATTTGTGCAAGGACAAGCTTCCGTGGTCATGTGGCCAGCATGACTATACGCTGTTACGGAATGCCGTTACCTTCCCACTGAAGTGGTACCTATTTATCTACTCGCATTTTTATGTGCTTTCAAACTGCTAGGTTGGCAGGAGCTGGGACAAAACACGGGAGCTCACTCCGTTGCATGGTCTCAAACTCCCAACCTTCCGGTCAGAAAGCCCAGCAGCAGCAGTTTAACCCGCAGTGCCACCACTGGCTTCCCAAGATAGGGAAACATTAAACAAATCTCCTTTTTCTACCTTGCTGCAGCAAAATCACTGATGTTCTCCTATCTTTAAAAAGGTGTTCCCAGTGTCCATGGTTTCAGGTTTCCACAGTGGGGTCCAGAATGGAAGCCCAGCAAATACTGGGGCATGCCGGTAAGGTAATTCTAACCTGGGTAGAACTACCTACTCCAACTGTTAAAAATGAAACAGTTAAAGAAATGGGAGGGAGAGGGATTTACCCAGGGGGTGGCCCTGCCCATGCAGTTAGATAGGAAAGAAGTGAGACCAGAGGGGGCGGGCTTAGCGGCCATGTTTTTATACTCAAAATGCGGATTCCAAGCATTTCAGATTGCTTTGTGCGTAGTGTTTAGGACTGAATCGTTTACTCCTGAAGTAAAAACTTACCAAAATAACAACATGTGATCGTGGAGAAACATTATTGGTAACCTTATTATGATTTAATATGCAATTACAAGGTTTAATTCCGCATAATTAGTCAGCCATATTGTTAGACCCATGGAGTTGCGTCGGCCATATTGTTAGACCAGACCATGGGACCAGACCCATTGCGTCGGCCATATTGTTAGACCAGACCGGAAGTTTCAAGAATATGACGTCATTTCTTCTCCATGTTTATTATAACTCCATGGATTTACCAACAAAACTCTATCATCTAGGGGTGAGGTTTTTGTTACTGATACTTTCCATTTCCAGAGTTCAGAAGCACACTGAATTTGTTAAAATCAGTTTTAATGAAAAAACCTTCTTTGATTATGACTAAATTTTCCTAAATCATGGGCATCCCAATCCTGATCTGCTTGTACTGGATGTGCCTTATGGCATGCTTGTGACACCAGCACCTGCAGTAAGCTCGTACCATGGAGCTGAGCTCCAGTCATGTGTGGAGGCATTCTGAAGCCCATAGAGGCCTAACAGCAACTTCTGCGGACTTCAGAATGAAGTGCAGAGGCCAAAAAACATGACTTCTGGTTTTCAGCAAAAACCAGAAGTTGCCTTTAAAAGGGTGTGGGTGGCTTCTGGGACCTGCAGAGGCCTTTCACAGCTTCAGAAAGCTGCCCAGAGCCTGTTAGAAGCAAGTTCCAGTTTTCGGATATGAACATCCATGGTTTCCCAGCTCTGCAAGGATTCCTGGAATGGAACCTCTGCGGATAATGAGGGCCAGCTGTGTTGACTATGAATACAAATAGAAAATATTCCCTTAAGATTATATATTTTTAAAAAATGTATTTAATAATTATCTTTAACAATACCATTAAACTTCAGGATGGCATGGGTTAGAGGTCTGAATGAAAAACCTTCAACCTTTCTATAAGGCTATCAGCTCTTGTACCTCACTTACAATATGCAAAATAGACCAACTTCAGGCCACAGGTTCCCTCTTCTGGGTCCTGTTTTATTTTTTAGATATTGCCCAGCCAAAATCAAGGGAGCAATATTAAAGAATTATGTTTCATGCACTAGTTATCATGGGGGAGTTGCTCCTTTCATATCAGCTAGTTTTAAGGGACTATTGCTATAGAAAATATACAGTAAATCCATTCTGTAAAACAGGACAACAGGTCGTTCCAAAACATCACCACTACAATTTAGCATCTAATTCTAGACAGATTATCATCAAATCCTAGCACCACATGTTGTGTTGGTCAGAAATTTGTGTGCTTTCTGAACTTCAGGAAAATACTTATGAATAAATGCCACTACTAGCACCCCACAAGTCCACTGAAGACAACTAGAATTTGTCAGTGACCAATGGAAGCCCACATTTCCAGGGAGGGGATCCCAGGAACCTTGCAAAAACTGGGGGAGAAACAGCAACACACAGCCTAAAGGGTTACTAAAAACAGTATTGTTAACCTCACAGTATTTTCTAAAATGAAGACATTTGACAAAGCTAATAAAAACCTAAAAACTGTATTACGCATACTTCTAGACACATCCACTCCAGAAAGTGCTATTGAACCTGGTCCTGTTAACCAACACAGATTCTACAGGATTGTCAATCTGCGTTACCTTTTCACAGGCTCCGTCTGTACAAGTGCTGCATCTACCATGGCTTTCATCCATAATTCCATTTCCTTCCCTGTATCTGTGCAGAAATAATACGTTCTCATGTTTGGATGAGCTGCCTGATTGGAAATGACATAGTTGTTGTGGGGGGAAAAAGAAGATACAACAGTCTGTGTGAGAGAGAGAAAAATCAAAGAATGTTACTGGTTTCCTTAATCAGTAATTCACTGGCTTCAAGATTTATGCAGGCTGCCTCTAGAAACTCATCACACAGTAACTAATACAATGTTATTCAACATCATGCTCATCTTTTGCGGCAATTATACTGAGGAAAAACACATTAGTATTAAATTTGTAAGCTTTGTTTCTTGGTGCACCTGCTGTGCTTTCCAAGTAATTTCTATGAATTACAGAATAAAAATTCACTACTTGCATCTGTGACAGACAGATTATAGTAATATAGTAGCTCACATATACAGAGTCAAGAAAATAGCAAGCTTTACAATATGTAAACTCACCCATTAAGACTTGCAGTGTGGTTTAGTTCAGTCGCCGTCGAGAACAGCCCAAACAAGTTAAAATCCAAGAAACAAAATACAAAATAAGAATATTTAATAGAGGAAGATTTTTAATTGCTCAGGGATTAATATTGTGAATATTCATCATTCACGGAGTTATGGGTTAAATATGGGTCAAAGTTAGAGGGTTAAATTTAAGGGTGTTGATTAAGGTAAAATTTAAGGGGGGATAAGAAATTCTTTTTAAACAACTTAACAGTACTTGCTCTGAGGCAGCAACAGAAAGCCAATAAAAAAAGGGAGCACTTTCTTCTAAGGCAGCACAGAAATGGAGCTATTCTCCAAATAAGAAGGAAGAGAGATGAAGGTGCTAATGGGAGTTGTAGGCTTTGTGAGGAATACAGTATAGCACCTATAGCAGCAGCCCTCATAATGACTACAATTCTCATAAGCACGTTCACCTTTGCCTGTTTGGAGAAGAAGCAAAAAGGCTACCAGATTTTTGCTTGCTGTCTGTTGGTACCCGAGAACAATTACTGGTAAGTAAAATTGGCCCATGAAGGGGAATTCCAGCACTGCAGCTCTGGTCTCCCTAGAACAGTATATAGAACAAGTGTGGGTTGGGACCCACTTGGTGATCACGACCAGATGTCAGGTGGGTTGCGGAAAGCTGGAAGCAGCCATCTTGGAAACTACAGACCTTACACTCGATATACTCCTTTTGTGAGTATTAATAGTTTGAATTTTCAAGAGAGGATTTTTTTAAAATTTTGTTTTTAGTTGTTTTTTTAGTTGCCTCATCTTGCTTTTTGTCAGGGATGTTTTACAGATGTACAATTGCTGCAGTCCAAGAATGCCAATTTGCATTTCAGAAGTGTCATTTTATTATGTAACAATGACAGCACTTCCTGCTTGATGTCACTTCCTGGCACAACATCACTTCCAGGTTAATGACTTCACTTCTGGTGGGTCCCGACACAAGTGCCATTCTAAAAAGTGGGTCTCGAAAAAGTTTGAATACCACTGGAATGTTGCAGCAAAAAAAAAGGCACAACAACTAGCTAAGGGCAGTGGCAAACAGCTTTTCTCTCAAATGGTGCCACAAGGACGGGATGTTCATGTGCACACATTTAAGGCTGCATTTATGGTCTCAGCACAGATCAAGTGATCCAAAACAACTGCTAGACAAAAATGGACTGAACTGCAAATAGGAGCTTATACAAAAGGCACCATCTTGATACACAAGTTGGACTAAGCTACTTATTTCCAGAACCTATTAATTACCAAGTCACTTTTTTCATTTAAAGCAGAATATTTAAAATGGAGGCTATAAAACCTGGAACCCATTCGGAGAAGGAGCCATTCCTAGGGCTAGTGTTGTGCTAACACTGTGCAAGTGTTGATATCGTAACTGTGCCTCCCAAAAGTTCAGATATCACTACAAAGAGCATTTTTTCAAGCCATGAAATTCTCTGCCTTTACAATTAATAAATGTTTTTGTACTTCTAGATAAAAGATCTTAAGATCCTGGGGATACTTTTTTTTTTAAACAGAAAAATCTCTCTGGGGTATGTTTCTGCCATCCACAATGCATGTGGACACAACTATGGCTTCTGGACAAAATCCAGAGAATGGATAATATCCTCACCTTAAAAGCATATTTGCGGTTGATGTGATCTTCAGAAGAAAGCATTGATATCTGGAAGCTAGGAAGAAGTATGCTCCCCAATATGCCTTCCTCCTTCTCATCTGGGAATGACATAATAAACAATAGATTAAAGTTGCACATTACTATTGAACTGTATTATATGAATACTGTTGCCCTTCATCGTATGTGCTGGTTACATTCCAAAGTGAACATGTAAGGCTAAAATTGTGTATACAGATGAGCCTGTGACATTCAGGGCCTGCAGATTTGGGCCCACCTTGGGCCTTACTGGAGCTGTGCTAGCTGCCCTAGTTGGCAATTAGTTTTACCAGAAACCTACTCTGAGTTGGAACTGGAAAGTGGTGGCCAAGTGTCCAGGGGTTTCCCTGGCCTTCAGAATGCCCATTTCGGGCAAAACCTCTGTACTTCTGGTTTCCCTGAGAAACCGGAAGTGACCTTTTTATGCCTTATGGCATTCTAAGGCATTTTATGCCTTATGGCATTCTAAGGGCCAGGAAATCCCGAAGGCTTGGTCAATCACTCTCCAGTCCATCTCAGAATAGGCTTCTTGTAAAACTAATTGCAACTAGGGCTTCAGATTGATCACTAGACATCTAGATGCTGTGTATGTATATATAAAAGAAAATAGGAGATTAGACCTATGGAGCTAGAAAGGTAGTCTAACCATACCATGCAATTCAGAGAGAAAATCTGTAGCAAAGCCTTGAGAATCAACAGAAGCTTTAGGCCCCCTGCCACAGAGACCTGCAGAAGCTAGTACATGTTTCACCTTTGCATCCATGAGGGTTCTGTTCCTGAATCCCCACGGATGCCAAGACCCATGGATAATAAAATCTGTAGTTCAAGGCCTCTGAACGCCACTTCTCTGAAAAACTGGGAGTGATATTTTTTAGAAGGTGCGGCCTCCCTGGGCCTCAGCAAGCCCTCTGGATGTGACCAGGGTACAGCTCTGGTCCCGTCTGAAGGGTACAGGTTGAGCATGCACCATTAGTGCAGGTTAGTTAAATCCACAGGTTCCAAACTCGCAGATAGTCTGGACCTGTACAGACAACGCTCACCCAATGTTCCCAAGACCAGGGCCAGTTTGGGCAACATTCTCGCCACCGCACAGACCTCACATGATTAAAGATACCCATGCTCACATCACGGCTCCTTCCTTCATGTCTGTGCAAGTTTATTTACTCATGTGAGGGGGGGCCACAACCAGCAACATATTAAATCTTTTCCTCTGGCCAACAAATATTTCACTAAACAAATACTATGAAAAACCCGGTTGTCACCCAAATAATTGAATTAAATCTGAATATTGCATTTAATCTGTTAATGTGGAGATGGGGATTTAATCCTACTTTAGTTCTACCTCAAGGCAGTGTTAACTGTGGAGTGGCAAGCAACGCCTCTTCAGTAGAAGGACTCCGGAATTTATGAAAGTGAACAGGCAATTTGCAGCCTATATCCCTACTAAAGATGCCAGTGTGAATGCTGCAATCACTGTCAATCCATGCCTAGCCCCAAAATAAAGGCTACTGTGGAGAGCAGTAGGATGTTGACTATTCAGGTAGCCTTGCTTATCTATGCTTTAACAGTATCTACGAAGTACAATGACGTTTTTTCAAAGCAAGCATGCAGCTTGCTTTAAAAAACCCATTTAAGTTTTAAGTTAAAAAACCCATGTACATTAAAAACAACAACCCATCAGAGCGAAGCATAAATACAGAAAGAACAAACTATTCTTAACTAGGTAAACTTTGGGGTGCAAAGTTTGCAAAATATATGAGCATGATAGTACCAACGGGGGGGGGGGGGAATGTGAAATATAGCCATAGCACAATACCAGAGGGGTCTTCTGCCATATGAATGTACGCATTTGTTACAATCTTCAGGAAAGACTGCCCTTGCATGCCATCACTGAGGAAATGCAAGCAGGATCAAGCCTTTTCACTGACTAGACACACATGTCCCTGTCTCAGAACAATTAGAAGGCTCCATATCTCTTTGCTGTTAAAAAGGCACTTAAGACCTACCTGTTCTTCCAAGATTTTGGTGCGTGAGTGCTTTTGTCTGTTTTTAATTGCTATTTTCAGCTGCTGAATTTAATTTTAAATTAAATAGTAGTAGTAGCAGCACTTTTTCTTTTTAAGTTGGCTTGCTACTATTGAGTGAAAACCAGGAACAGAAATAAATAAACTACCCCCTGTAGTCCTGACTTGGCAGCCCAACTCAAGTCCTTGTTTACAAATGAACCATGATTGATGCAAAGGAGGAAAGGGAAGGGAAATTAATTCAGAAGTGGGGAGAGAGTGCACATTCCCAAGATTGGTTTTCTGGGAGACAATTTTATATCTGCACCATGTATGAGACAGGCACTGCTCTAGGCCTGGAAATTCTAGCTTTGGCTATTCCTCATATTGCTTATTCATCGCAAAAATCACAAAACAATCTGAACACAATTATTTTTTTAAATGTAATACATAAAAAATAGCTTATGTCATGATACATAAGCTAATATGCATATATAAGCTAATATGTATCTTTTCCCGATTACTGACTAAAGTTTATCAAAGGAATTAATATTAAATCTCTAAGGAAGATTTATGTTCAACAACATGTTACATCTATCCCCAAACATTTTAAACTACTGAAAACCTCACATAATAAATGTCACAGCTGTTATGCAGAATGAGTGCTAAAAGCAATTTGTCTTGTGAGTTACTTGGACAGGGCAGTCCTTTCATGTGTTTTTGCTGCCCAGAAGCAAAGTCAGTCAGACATCTATAAATGTCACAGTTGCTGCCAAAACATCTGGTATAAGCAGTACAGCAACTAAGAACAGTAAAATAGCCTACCTACATTCCCAGGTGCTGCACAAAGGCCAATTCCTGCATCTGAGTTTGCTATAGTGAAAGGCAATCCAGAATGAAGGATGAACTTGCACCACAGCACATACTGTGTGTCCCGGATATGTCCAAGAATTGCAGCCGA
>JAJKFI010035198.1:0-16022 GCA_029204185.1 Lerista edwardsae | reverse complement strand
ACACACACACACACACACACACACACACACACACACACACACACACAAACCCCAACTACTACACAGGATGTGAATTGGCTTTCCATAAGAGCAAACCCCTCTCTGGGTTTTTCAAGAACAATGTTGTGCGGATCCGGCGTTCACCCAAATCCCTCCCCTCCCCACGAGCAGTGCATACCGATGCTGCATTGCTGCCGTCTTCACCTGATCTGAGCATTGGAACTCTCTGGGCAGTCACATGTATGGCACGATGTCCCAGCAGGTTTTACACCAGGACGTAATCATAGATGTCTACGGATGTCTATGGATGTTACAATGGATACCTCTGCCCAGACTGAGTAAAGACTGCAGTGACAGAGCAGTGGAATGGTACGCTGTTCTCAAGACAGGAAGCAGGTTTGGGTTTTTTTGCACAGCGGTCTCCAGTTTGAAGACCACTGGTTTAGGCAGCCCTGAAACAAGAGTAGGAGCGTGAAATGAAAGGTATCCATGCATCGACGCAAGAATATTCTTCTCTGTCCTCTCAGTGACATTCAGTACTATCCCGAATAGCACATTGCTGGGACCCAGGGGAGCTTTATAGCTTCAGCATGCAAAAACGTTTTCCTGTGCAGTCCCTCGGCATCCTAAGAGACCATTTCATAAGCAAGAGATTGGCAGGGAATCCCTGTGGCCCAATGACAGCTGCACATGGTGCTCCTGGGAGCGTTCAGCTCGGTCTACTGTGAAACAGCAGGATGTGGAATTCTCCTGGCATAGCTAAAAAAAGGGGGGGTCGCATTGCAATCGGGAATGGTGCTAAGCTCACCATAGTCATGGCTGAAGCGCACTTTCTATTATAAGCTCTGGCGTTATGTGACATGAACTCCATGTTCAGCAAATGACACTGAGCCATGTGAAATGGTCCGTGTATAATAGGTAAAGGGGGCTGAATCACACGAGCATCTTACTCAGAATCTTTTTTAAAAACGTGATCTAAAAGAGAGTCTGCCCGTATGAGCCAATCACTCTGCTTGTGTGAAATATTGATTTGGCAAACGTAAGATCCTTCAGATGGAGCTTGAGGGCTCACCCAATCCTCCTTCCTGGTCCGCTAGGATCCTGGATCCTGGGACAGTGCCACGGCTCAATGGCAGTGCACATAGTCTGCAAGTAAACTATGTGTAAAGGCCCATATCCAATCCTTGCCATTGCCAGTTAAACACATCAAACTACACATTACAGCAAACACATTTTTCCTGTCTTTCTTTTAAAAAAAAGGTAGCTACAGAGGACTGACTGATCAGGACTGTGGCATGTGTGTTGGAAAAGGGGTTCAAGCAAGCAAAACAAGCAGCAGGAGACCCCCACTTATAAGATAATTTATAATTTATTGGCCAAGTATATAAACTATACCTGGAATTTGATACGGCCACCGGCTACATACATACAATACTACACATACATGATAAACAATAAATACACAGAACAAATAAGGACATAATTCAGAATAAAGCATCGCCTCAAACTCCAAAGTCACCTCATCATATTTGCAAGTTCAGCAGTTCAATGGCACAAGGAAAAAAACTATTTTTGTGCCTCGATGTTTTGGTGTACAGAGTCTTAAATCGACGACCAGAAGGGAGAAGGTTAAA
Source organism: Lerista edwardsae (assembly GCA_029204185.1). Taxonomy (NCBI): domain Eukaryota; kingdom Metazoa; phylum Chordata; class Lepidosauria; order Squamata; family Scincidae; genus Lerista; species Lerista edwardsae. The sequence continues at coordinate 14,388 of JAJKFI010035198.1, read as the reverse complement.
CAAGTTATAGCCAGGGTGCAAAGGATCTGCAGCAATCTTTTCTGCTCGATTTTTAACCCGAGCAATGTACAAGTCTTCTATTGAGGGCAGATCAGTTCTAATTATTTTTTCAGCAGTTCTAACAGTCCTCTGGAGCCTTTGCTTATCCAGTTTGGTTGCCGAACCAAACCAAACAGTTATGGAATTGCAGAGGACAGATTCAATAATGCCTCTGTAAAATTGGACAAGCAATTCACGAGGCAGGTTAAATTTCCGAAGTTGACGCAGGAAATACAATCGCTGATGAGCTTTTTTAATGATACCGCTGATATTAGTTGACCATTTCAGATCCCGAGAGAGTACAGAACCCAAAAACTTAAACGACTCCACCACAGAAACCATACTGCTTTGGATGAAAAGTGGGAGTAAAGAAGGGGGGTGCTTCCGAAAGTCTACTATCATCTCCACAGTTTTTTGTGAGTTGAGCACTAAGCTGTTACTGCTGCACCACGCAACAAGATGCTCAACTTCCCATCTGTAAGTGTATTTACCACTTTCTATGGTAAATATTCCACTACCCCACTTGTTTGCTGCTATCGATGAACACTCAGTGTGACAGGCAGTTACGGCTTCAAAAGGAAATGCTCTGCTTACAATTGTTTCTTAAACATGCCCATTTTCTGAACTATCAGACGCTTCCACGACTTAAGGAACAGAAGCCCTATGGCTGTTCCCTTTGTGTGGAAGTTAGGGGTGGGTGATGCTCTTTGGTAATGGCTGCCTGCCAGGGAGGACAGAGGTCAGCAGCATGGAGAGTTCTCCTTGGTAGTCAAGGGGCAAGAAAAGAACGGGAACATGTGAGAGAAAGTTACTCAATGGCAACACCTCCTTCAGGCACCACAGAGAGCAGGTAAGGGGTCTCAGAGTGTTGCAGAATACACTGCCCTCCAGCAGGGATGTGCCATAGTGCTGTGAGGCACACAGTACCCTGGATCCCCATGACCTGGAAGTGTTACATCACTTCTGGGTCATTCAGGGCCTCCAAACAGAACCGGAACTTCATTCTAGTTTTATGTCCAGAGCCTTTCTGAGGCCCGTAGGTGTGGCCTTGGAAAGGCTTCGGATGCAACCTAAGAACATATCTGGTCACATCCGGAGCTGAGGTCCAGGAGCTCAGGGGAGGCTCAACCTCCCCTGACCCCACATCCTTGCCTTGCAGGGTCCTGCAGCAGCATTGCACCCATATTGCAACAATGGGATGGTTTATTTGATGCCTCTCCCCCTCCAGCTTCTACTTGCCCCTGGAGGACAGTTACTATTAGAACCCACAGCGACAATAGCAGCTTCAGGGGTAGGAGCAGAATTTTCAATGGGAAAGCAGCGTAAGGAAAAAGACCACTGCACTGAGGTCCTGACCCTGATTTTCCCCCTCACCCACACACCTCACCCACACACCCAACTATTAGCAATGTGAGAAAAACCCTGGAGACTCAGGTGCAATCCTAACCTGGAGTTAGGCCGGCACAGTTAGGCCAGCAAAGTTTGGCTGGCACAAGAGACACCATAAAGTACATTTGGACCACTCTTGGAGTCAGAGAGGCCAGCACACAGTGTGTGCCATCCTCCCTGACTCTGAGAGTGGTCCAAACATACTTTACGGTGGCCCTTGTGCCAGCCAAACTTTGCTGGCCTAATCGTGCCGGTCTAACTCCAGGTTAGGATTGCACCCTCAGTAAAGTGGGACCTATAAAGTACATTACTGCAGTGGATGCAATTAGGATTGCATCATAAATTGTGAATGGCAAGCCATTTGCAGTGGTAAAAATATGCTTCATAGGGCCATACCAAATATATATAAAAATATATTAAATATATTGCAAGGCACAGTACAGAAATATTGATTGATTGACTTGGGAGAGCTGCTGTCCATCAGAACATATTGGGCTCAATGGACAGATCCTCTGATTCAAGATGAAAAACTCTATTTTTTTCATACTGCCCTGGCAGACAAAGGGTCCTTTTGTTGAAATTCAGCTGTAAAATGGCAACTGAATGAGACAAGTGAAGGCCGAACTCCTTCTGCATCTAAGTGATTCACAATTAGGCTGCAATCCTATCCACACTTTCCTGGGAGCAAGCCCCACGGAACACTAGGACTGACTTCTGAGTAGACGTGCATAGGAATGAGTCCTTAATCCTTTAAAAGTTGATTAATTTGGATAATCAAATGTCATATATTAATTTTTTTAAAAGAAGATAAATTAATTGATTGGGGTGTCTAGTCCTTGTTATACTATGAACAACAATGCTGGACTCATGGGGGGGTGGGTGCGCCATCGCTTTTAGTGTTTCAGTAGTTTTCTGAAATCTGCCACCTTCGCTGGGCCTCACGTGACGTGTCACCCCCTCCATGTCCTTCCAGTATGAAACTTGGGCTGTACCAACTCCTCCACCCCCTGGCTAGCTACACTTAACAACATTAAGTGTAACAACATTAAGGCAGCACGGTCTCTGTAGTGGAGTCGTTTAGGTTCTTGGGCTCTGTACTCTCTCGGGATCTGAAATGGTCAATCAACATTGATGGCATTATTAAAAAAGCTCACCAGCGTCTGTACTTCCTACGACAACTTCGGAAATTCAATCTGCCTCGTGAGCTCCTTGTCCAATTTTACAGAGGCATTATCGAATCTGTCCTCTGCTCTTCCATAACTGTTTGGTACGGTTCGGCAACCAAACTGGACAAGAACAGGCTTCAGAGGACTGTCCGAACTGCTGGAAAGATAATCAGAGCTGATCTGCCATCAATGGAAGAGTTGTACATTGCACGGGCTAAAAAGAGAGCGGAAAAGATCGCGGCAGATTCACGACATCCTGGCCACAACTTGTTTAATCTTCTCCCCTCTGGTCGGCGATATAAGACACTGTACACTAAAACATCGAGGCACAAAAATAGTTTTTTTCCCTGTGCCATCAAACTGCTGAACTTGTAACCATCTGACGCGACTGGGAGTTGAGGCAACTGGTGTTTGCAGAATTTGTTCTTAATTGTCTTGTGTATTCTTTGTTTATGGTGTGTGTGTAGTGTTTTTAAGTGTGGCCGGTAGCCATATTAAATTCCGGGTATGGTCTACATACCTGGCCAGTAAATAAATAAATAAATAAATAATAATAATAATAATAATAATAATAATAAGTTTCCAAAAGGTCACTGCATACAAATGCAATTGACAAATGTCCAGGGGCAACCACAAATTGCTTTCTGGTGGTCAGCTGTCCCTGGGCAGCAGTTCTCTGTGCACTGTATACAATTTGGAAGGGGGGGGATGCAAGATGGACTCCATCCCTCCCTTGAGTTGTCTTGTCTCATTACATTTTAGGTTTCAGGAACACTTGGAAGCAGCAAGACTGTTTCTCTACTGCTTCTGAGGGTCTCCAAAGCATGGAGCAAAAGATTGCTTCCCAGGCCTTTCCTCAAATTATCTCCACATGCCAAAGCACTCAGGGAAGGGTTTGTGGAAAGGTTATAATAATGCAAGATTACAAAGTCCATGGGAACTCTGTGGATCCCAGAGTTCCACCTGCAGTTCCTTTGATAAAGTTCAAGCTTTAAGTTTAACCCAAGCTATTCTGGGCACAATCCAGAGGCCATTTTAGGCTGGCACATGTCCCTTGTGCCAGCCTGGCAGTGTCACAAACATGCCATAAGGATGCGCACTAGCCTGTCTGCACCAGGACCCTGCAGCAGGTAAGGTTGCCTGAGTTTGGCAGGTACAGGCGGTCGGAGAGGATGGAGGGAGGGTGCGGGGAGGTGGCCCCATGGGCTGGCCAGTCCAGGGAGGGGTGTAGTATTAGCATCCGGAACTAATCCGCATCCTTGGCCTGGTCAGCTTTGCATGGGCCACTCAGAGTTGTGCCAGCAATTTTGCTGGTGTAGCTCTGAGTAGCACTATTGGGGCTGCTGGCGCTTACCCCAAGGTGGCCTCCAACTGCCTTCTATACTGTGCTGGATACAGCGCAGGCCTGCCAGCCTGCCAGTTCCATCACAGTATAGGATTGGGCTGCCCATTGCATTGGATATCTGGGAGAGAAGGGCAAGAATTTCAGACTTCCAGCCCAGGAGGGGGCGAATAAGGCAGAATCCATAAGGTAGAACCCTAAACCCATTCAGGAGCACCGATTTGGGCCGCGCGGTCTCCTCAGATCTGCACCCGCTGTTTAGCAGGTGCAGATCCGAGTAGCACAATGGGAAGGCTGGTGCGTCCCCTCTGGTAAGGGTGTGAACGTTCCCTTGCCACGGGGAGACTCCAGCCTCCCATATACTGAGCTGGATTTGGCGCAGGCCCGCCATCCTCGCTAATCCAGCGCAGTATAGGATTGTGCTCTTAATGTCTTTGATCAAAACAGGGTGGCAGAGAAATGCTAAGAATGCATGTTGATTTAGAGAGTGCCGCAATGATGTAAGGCTGCAGAAATAAATCAGTCAAAATTCGAGACACACCCTTGGCATCAGAATTCTATCACGCCCTTAACTCATTTCTGCAGGTAGCTTCATGTGCAGAGTAGAACCATAACCAAGAGTGTAGTTGAGATTACCTATATTTGTACAAACAAATTTGCACTAGCTGTGTGTTAAATGTCACACAAGAAACATGCTGTTCAACAGTGCACATAATGGGAAAAACAAGCATTGGATAAGTGAAAGACAGGTTTGGATGGATAAGAACAGTGATGTCATACAGGGGGTATGCGGGGGTACGCGAGTACCGGTTTCTAGGATTACAGCTGGCCCTGCCCATTTGCCCGCCCACTCGTCGACTCCACCCTCTGCAACATTTGAATTTCCTGCATGTTTGAGTTGCCTGCATGTTCTCAGAGCCAGGCAGGCAGGCAGGCAGGCAGCGAGCAGAGCCTTTCCTTTCCTTGCCACTGAAAAATGAGTTGCTCTGGGGTTTTAACATGATGCCAGGCCTCCTTAACATGTTCTGGGGGTGCTGTGGAATACTGTTGCAACTGTTGGGTCAGTTTAAAATCATCTGAGGCCTCAAAAAGGGCTTTTTTCATGTCACTTCCTGCCACGACATCACTTCTGGCTTATGACGTCACTTCCGGTGGGCGGGTCCCGACACGTGCCAATCAAAAGTGAGTACCTGTTCTTAAATCATTTAGATGACACCACTGGATAAGAAGAACCATTCTGGACCTCCCTGGATGATAACAATCAATCAATCAATCAATCAATCATCAGTATTTATATACCACTTTTCAACACTAAGTTCCCAAAGGGGTTTACAGGCAAATAATAAAGTTAAATGGCTCCCTGTCCCAAAAGGGCTCACAATCTAAAAAATGCAGACCACCACCAGCAACAGCCACTAGAAAAGACACTGAGCTGAGGTGAAGAGGGACAATTACTCTCCCCCTGCTAAACCTAAGAGGAACACCACTTGGAAAAGTGCCTCTTGCCCAGTTAGCAGGGATGTTAGCAAAGACAATTGGGTCCACAATTTTCAAACTATAGACGCTGCCTGAAATATGCTTTCTGAAATATTGGTGACCTGAGATAAACCAGAATAAAAGATTTGAGGATTGGAACTTTATGGATGTTCTCCTAAAGCAGTGGTTCTCAAACTTTTTAGCACCAGGACCCACTTTTTAGAATGACAATCTGTCCGGGACCCATCAGAAGTGATGTCATGGCTAGAAGTGCTGTCATTGTGATGCCAGAACCTGCTGCTTTTCTGAGAATGCAGCAATAAGTTGGGTTATTTCTCAGCCATTTTCCAAGTGAATCAGAAAGAAAAAAGCCTATTTACAACATTGACACAAACAAAACAACCATACAGCCTTCCCCCTTTCCAGAATCCCATTTTCCCATATTTTCAACACGGCTGCTCTAGCTGCTTCGTGACCCACCTGAAATTGGCTCACACCCCACTGGTAGGTCCCGACCCACAGTTTGGGAACCACTATCCTAATGTATTATTTGGACTGCCTTTTCCCATTTAATCCATGAATAAACATCAGTCTGTATGTGCTATTGCTGGACTCTGTGTGGCGTATCTATATATATAAAAACGGACGTGGGTATGTTTGTGTGCATGTATGTATGTGTGCGGGTGTATATGTATGTATGTTATGCATAGGCTCGGGAATGCCTGGACCGATCCGCACGAAATTTGGCAGGAATACACCTTGCAGCCTAGAAAGAAACACTGCGGGGGTCAGACCCCCCTACAGCCCCCGGGGGGGAGGGACAGCGAGGGGATTGTATTGGAGTGAAAGTGTGCTGCCACCCTGTGGTCACAAAGGATTCTGCAGGTCATGAGCTGGGATTGCACTCACTGAGCTGATACACAGGAAGAGACCTCAGAAACGAAAGTGAAACTGCTTTGCACTGCCTGAGTTGCCCAGGCTGGAAAGAGCATGATCCAGAGAGTTCCAACACCCAGTCGAATCTGAGAGGGACCTATTTCCAGAGGGCTAACTGGCCACCTCTTCCTGTTTCTCACACGTCGGTGCTATCCTACCACAGGACCTGCAGACAGTGTTCAGTGAGTGTGACAATTTCATTACGCTCCTTTGCTTGATTCTGTCCCTGTATTCATTCCTTCTCCTAATAGAAGTTGGGGATACTTTGTCCCCCGGGCAACGCCGGGTAACAAAAGGCTAGTGATAAATAAAACTCTGCATTGTATATTTGGAATAAAGATATAACTGGACCATACAGTGTGTAGTGGGCTGTCGCCGGCCTAAAGACAACCTTGGGCCTCCAGCAACAGAATGGCACAGACAAGGTCACTGAATTTGGCTTCGCCCTAATATAATGGTTGCAGTGATTGACTCTTTCCATACTGAGCGGCTCTTGAAGGCACAAGAATTCACGTCAAGGACAAACAGCAGCAGCCCTGAGTCTGCCTCCCACTTCCTAGAAGGAAAAGTCGTTGGTCAGAATGCTGCCTTATGATGTCAAACTATCTCTGTGATGGTGTTTTGGATGTCTAGGCAAGCATCTAACGAAGCAAGCCAATGAAATGCCCTTTGTTATAATTAATTACTTTGCCCCCACCGTGCAACACAGCGGAGCAACAGGCAGAGAAAACCCCATAACATGCCCTTGTTTTTTGTTTTGTTCTTCTGGATGGAAAAACAGAATGTCCTGCCAATCCGAAAGCATGAAACTTACAAAGTTGAATAAACACTTTGTTCCTGGCACCTGGGGAATCAAAGTTCTTCCCCTCTTTCCCGCCCACCACCCCAAAGGATATGTGGTGGTGGGAAACTGCGCTGTAATCACTGACCCATCACTGCGAGGAGGTCCTGAAAAGCTGCTGGACTGGGGCGTGCTTTGAGTGAGTGAGTGAAAGGGTCAAAGAACCTGACTGGGAGAAATGCCTTTTATTTGGGCCCGTCCAGAGGATCAATTCAAGGAGTAGCCCTTTCACAGATTAGTGTTGCTTTAGGTCCCAATTCAAAGCAGGCGGCATGCAGTGGCCTGGGGCTAGCCTTGCAGTGGGTCAGTGACTAGCTGTGCTGCTGCCTCCCCATTGCTGCTGGCATAAAGGAGCTGGCAGTGCTGCTCCCTTAGAGCACAAGCGTAGGCTTGTCTACTCAGAAGTAAGATCCATTGTCTCCAATGGGTCTTACTCTCAGGAAAGTGTGCCTAGGATTGCAGCCCTAATTTCCTCTGCCATTCACTAAACGTAGAGAAGGGGAGCCAGACGATGCCTATTTGCTCTGGCCCCTAATGCTGATGTGCCTGCAGACCACTCCTCCTTCCCACAGCAGCACAGAGTACATCTGTTTGACCCAGCGGTGTCATTCAGCCGGAACGCTGGGCAGGACATCCGGGTGATTGACAGCCCGCCTGTCGCGTTCCGGAGCGTTATGCCATTTGCGTACCGAACGCAAGCGGTGTAATTGGTTACGCAAATGGCGTAATGCTCAGGAACGCGATGGGCGGGCTGTCAATCACCCGGATGTCCCGCCCAGCGTTCCGGCTGAATGACACCGCTGGTTTGACCCCTTTCTCAAGAAAGCTCCATGTAGGGCCAGTCCTAAGCAAATGTGATCCATGTCATCCCATTGGGCCCCACACTTTGGGGGGCAGCACTTTGGGGGATCCTGTACCAGCACAGCAAGTATATTATCTGCTGCTGCGGTGGAGATGTCTATGGGCTGTAAGTCAGTGGGGCGAGCAGAGCAGCTTTGTCTTGGACCCTCCCACCTGCCCCTGCCTCTGAACAACCCAAAATAGGCTTCCTGGAAGCAGTTGGCAATGCCACCATCATGTCACCACCAACTATTTCCAGGTGCCCCACTTTGTGCATGATACCACAAGTGCTCTTCTTGGTGAGTGGGGGGCCCCACAGGGAGAGTGGGCAGAGGCGTTTCTATAGGGAGGGCAAAACTCTAAGTTTTTCAAGAAGCCTTACCCTGTCTTGTAAATCCCTCCTTTCCCTTGCTGCTGTAGTATAGCCAGTAAGCAACGCCAAGATGTTGCTGTTCCCTATGAGGATTGGCTAAAACGGTGCAGGAGAGGAGTGATTTCCACCGCAAGGTAAGGCTTATTGCAAAACTTAAAGCTTTGCCCTCCCTGTAGAAATGCCACTGAGAGTGGGAGCCCTGCAAGAACGCCCCACATTGATCCCTGCTGCTCCTGAAGCCAGCCTGTCTGAATGCACCACTGCAGAGGACGGATACTGTAGATGTGATAGTATTAGGGAACAGAACCAGTGGACATGATGTCATTCCGCCTCTCTGACATGGGAGAACAAGGGCTTCTGAAAGGGGCTCAGGGCAAGATGCCTGATTGGCCCCTGATTCCTAAATGCCCTGGGGTAATAGAGGTGCATTGAAAGTGGATTACAGCTGTTGTGGAAATGCAGCCCTGGATAGGTTGAGATTGAAGTACCCACATTTATTTAGTAATAATTTTGTAATGTATAGTTTGTTTTGTCATGGCTTGGAGCCCCTGGAGGCCCCAGTCCTGTGTGTTTAGCTCCCTTGCCCCGCTTCCTCAGTCCTGGCAAGAGCACAAGAGAGATTCAAGGAGAAAAGTGTGTGTGTGTGTGTGCACAAAATTGACAAGTGCTTCAACTCATCAGACCAGTTCAGTGGTGTCATCCAAATTATTTAGGAACAAGTACTCACTTTTGATTGGCACTTGTCGGGGTCCGCCCACTGGAAGTGACGTCATAAGCCGGAAGTGATGTTGTGGCAGGAAGTGAGGTCATAGCTGGAAGTGATATAATGACAGGAAGTGAGGTCATAGCCGGAAGTGAGGTCATGATTGTTGCCATGGATGTGATCATGTTTGTAATAACTTCAGCTTGTGGTTAGTGTTGATTTAACTTCTGTTGCTTTGCGTTCTAGAGATGTGTATAGACATATTTTGCTTCAACTGTTCCCTGGTTAAATAGCAGGCTGGACTGTACTAGATTGTGAGCCCTTTTGGGACAGGGAGCCATTTAAATTTAATGTTAAATGCAAGGAGCTGGCAAGGAGCAGGAGGGGGAACGGGCGCCCACTGGGCCGGGCGACCACGTGGGCACCCAACCGAGCGCCGGACTGGCCAGCAAGGAGCAGGAGGGGGAACGGGCGACCAAAAAAAGACCGCGTGGGGGCTGGGGCTTAGGGGAGGCTGCAGGAGGAACCTGCTGGATCTGCGCGGCTGGAGGGAGCGGGAGCCCCAGGCAGCCTACCTTCTCACACTTGCTGCCTTATTCCCGGGTCTCCCTCGCTGCTGCTGCTGCTGCTGCCGCCGCCTCCGGTCCTCTCGCTCTGCTGCTGCCACCACCACCACTCGCTCCGCTGCCTGCCTGCTTGCCTCCTCACAGAAAGTGCAGGCAATGGCTGCGGGCGTGCAGTACACATGCGCAGCTGCTGAGCCAACCAGCCGACGGGGCCAGCTTCGAGTGGGCGGGGCCAGCTCAACTTCTAGGAACCGGTACTCGCATAGTGGTGCGTAGTGGGTGCATGACATCACTGGACCAGTTGGTTTCAGCTCCTGTGACAGTCTACTGTACTTTTTGGAGCATCAGCACTGGTATTACAGTCACAATATGACACGGTCACAATTTGGGTGATTTTGCCTGCCATTTATGTCTCATAACCACATTTCAGCTCTCCATGTGATACAGAAGGATTGTAACTATTTTGAAACATTCTCAGTCCCTTTCAAGAGAGAGGTGCATGAGTCCACTCTTTTCAGATATTTCTAATAAGATCTTGGATTAACTGTATCAAATATCAGATTCCAGCTCATGGGGAAGTAAAGCATCAGAGTTTTGACACCCCCTTGAGTAAGAGAATGAATCAGTCAGCTCTAAGCCGTGTGTGTGTGTGTGTGTGTGTGTGTGTGTGTGTGTGTGTGTGTGTGTGTGTGTGTGTGTGTGTGTGTTCCCAAAAATCTGCCAGATTCATAAGCACATTCTGTTTGATTCACTCAGAGGCAGATGCTGAATTAAGCATCTTGAGGACAAACTCCATCATCCATCTTCAGACCCATTTTGTTCTCGTTGAAGGGAAGATAATTGCTTCCAGCACTGAAATGGTTGACAACTGAAATGGAAATGCTTGAAACCGTGAAAATGCGCACCAGTATTAACTGACACCAAATCTAGCATTAAAAATGACAACAGAAACTGGCGGGGGTTTCTGTCTTCCAGGATGTTTTGCTAATGCTGATGTGACACTCACCATCCTTCCACAAAGGGGCTTCAAAGAGAGACTGCAGCATTGTGAAATTGCTGAGCTTATCAGAAAGTTTGATTCTATTTGTCTAGGCTTGACTAAAGACAATAGTTTCCTCTTTGCCACCTACAGGTGCTAAATTAGCACAGATAAGCTAGGGAAATTGTGTTATCTCCTCTTTCCGCTGTTGTGAAGGGATACTGTGCTTATGCTGTGCACATTTTAGCTTTACATAGGCTGTATTTTTGCATTATATGGCCATTTGGTTCCACTATTTACTATCCGTTCTGTATATAGTACCTATGTATGAATGTGAGTGTGGCTGTGTGTCTATCGGCAGATATAAATCACATATACACAATGAATCTGTTAATCATTAAGGTACCACATGACTCTTCCTTGCAATGGTAAACTTAACATCATGCTCTATTGAGACATTTAAACAACAACCAACTTCTACTTTCTTCATTAGAATGTCTTTTCTGCCAATTATTTGAACTTGGAAAAGTATTGTGTTTCATTTAAACATTTAGCTCATTCTAAATTCTTGGAGAATGTGGCAGTAGTTTTACAACATGTGTATGAAAATGGAAATATGAGATTTTAAAAGATCCCAAATAACTATAAAAGGTATGTTACAGTATTCACATATGCATATAAGTGCCACTGCTCTTAATACGACTTACTCAGAATTAAATGTACTGTGCATGCGATTGCAGTCTTACAGCCCAATTCCACCCCCCACCATCCTCTGCCATGCAGCCATGCTGACAGACCTTGTGCTGCTTGCAGTGGTGGAGGTTATCAAACAGCCAGAAGAACCAAGTACAGATTTTTTTTACTTATCTTCTTGCAGGCTGCCTGGTCACCAATGGGTCTTCTCACATAACCACCAGCTATTTTGCTGGTGTGCATTGCTGGAGAAGAAGGGGGCAGGTTGGGAAAGGGCATTGCCACTGAGATCCTCCCCCTCTTGCCCCTGAACTACCCCTAGTTCAGCCCAGTTCCCACCCCGATACTCCCTGAGCTGCCCTTCCATCATTTTAACAGTAGAGCATCTGGATGGTTCTGGCATTTCTGCTGGTGGCTCCATAGCAGTAGTGCAATGTTTCTACCATTGCAAGGCCACTTACATCCCTGATTGCTCTTGCCAACTCATTGCTTATAATATACAATGGTGATTACCCTACCTTGGTCACACACTGAGTTAAGCCATAATACCAGAGTTTTAGACTAGCCTAATGTCTGGGAAAAATTAATGCTTCTTTCAGAAAACGCATTCACAGCCTTTGCAATTGGGGTGTGGACTTGCACAAAGGGCACTTTAGGCTTGGTTTTGGCTGAAATATGGATCAACTGGTAGATCATTTGTGATTGCAATAGATCAGCAAGTGTTTCTGACTCCCAATTATCTGACGAGAGCAAAAAGGAAAGAAATTGCCCTATATCTGCTGAAATGAAGAAAGTAGGGAGAAAAATCAGGACATGGTTGTTGTTTTGTGAAATGATTGGTACTAGTACAAAAAATAAGTTTCTATGCTGAGCATGCATTCCAAGGAAATCTGATCCTTAATTCTATGTCTGCTTGTCACGATATTTTGCATTTGGCTCCGATTGATGAAACTGGTGGTAGCAGCAAAGATATAAAATGAAAAAAACCTAGATCCTGCAAGCTCTAAATCTCATCATCCTTTTTTTGGATGACTGCACTAAACACTATCACGTATCTCCTCATCACTTACCATGGCGTGCTTGTAGCCATATGGGAAGCTGATTTCATGTATTCGTGACTGTGTGGACAGATGCTGTGTGACAGATGTCTCTCTTTGTGAAAGTAGCTTGTGAGAGCCACACTGATTGTCCTTTTGGTCATTCATGCCCTTTTTCAAATATGTTGTGTCACTTTATGATTTTTTTTTTGAAGCGTTTGGACTTTGTGAACCCTCTTAGTTCTCTCACTCAAGCTTCATAATTTATCTGCATTTGTATGTATTTTTTCGTACAGGCCTGCCCTGGTATCTGCTGGTATTCCATTCCAGACCCCTCCATTGATACTGGGAACACCTTTTCAAAGATAGGGGAACATCAATGGTTTTGCTGCAACAGGGTAAAAAAAAGATTTGTTTAATGTTCCCCTATCTTTTTAATAAGAGTCCCACTATCCATGGTGTTTGTGGCTAACCCTGGATACCACATCAGTGGATGCTGGGGCACAGCTGTATTTTTATACTGAGCTTCCTCCAAGGAGCCCAGGGTGGTGTATTTAGTTCCCTGCCTCCTTGTGTCCTCACAACAACCCTGTGAGGTTAGGTTAAGAAAGAGTGACCGCCCAAGGCCACCCAGGAAGCTTCATGGCTGAGCAGGGATTTGAACCTGGATCTTCCAGGTGTAAGTCCAGCTCCAGAACCAGCACACCATCCTGGCTCTTCAGCAGTGATGTCATGCAGGGGGTACGCGGGGGTACGCGAGTACCGGTTTCTAGGATTACAGCTGGCCCCGCCCATTCACCCGCCCACTCGTCGGCTCCGCCCTCTGCAACGTTTGAATTTCCTGCATGTTTGAGTTGCCTGCATGTTCTCAGAGCCAGGCAGGCAGGCAGGCAGCGAGCGGAGCCTTTCCTTTCCTTGCCACTGAAAAATGAGTTGCTCTGGGGTTTTAACATGATGCCAGGCCTCCTTAACATGTTCTGGGGGTGCTGTGGAATACTGTTGCAATTGTTGGGTCAGTTTAAAATCATCTGAGGCCTCAAAAAGGGCTTTTTTCATGTCACTTCCTGCCATGACATCACTTCTGGCTTATGACGTCACTTCCGCTGGGCGGGTCCCGACACGTGCCAATCAAAAGTGAGTACCTGTTCTTAAATCATTTAGATGACACCACTGCTCTTCAGTATTTACATAGCAAATAAAGTGACATTGTTGACAGCATTTTTGTCTGTGTTTTCCAGGAGATATTGAAACTTCCATTGGACGTCCACTCTAGAAAATCTAGGATGCAGAGAAGCTTCTTCCTAGTTGTTTCTTCTTCTAGAAACTTCTTCCTGGGCTCCTTGGAGGAAGCTCAGTATAAATTGGACAACATGGCAAGGGACAACCAATGCCCACTGTTGTATTCAACAAATTACGATGACTGTTATAGGATTCTGTGCTATATGTGTGTGTACGTGAGGCTCTTAGATGCAGCAGCTTGGGTGGTGGAATGCACAACCACTCAGAATGTTGATCAAATAGAGGAGCATCAAACCAAAGCAAGGCTGTTTCCCTCCCCGCACTTGCCAAACAGATCAAATCACTCCTTGCACTGCAACAGTGAGTACAACATGTCATGTAACTACAACAGCAAGGTCAATTGACCATAGACTGCGGAGCCTCATGCAAGGCAATCAAAAAATGGGTCAGGAGAAGCGGTAAGCCTTGATTGTGCGAAGCAGGCCTGCCGAACATGACTTTGAGATTCCCATATTAAATCCAACGATGGCAATTTAATTAGATTGTACATCACAACCAATGCTAACTTCCCACAGCGTATTTTATTTAAATACTAGCTTTTATGTACCCGGCTTCGCCCGGGTGTTTATATGTGCCATCCCCGACTCCCAGCTACTCACCAGGCATACAGATGGCCCATTTATATGTCCCATCCCTGCCCCCACTCACATGTGTGCCCCGGTGTTGATATGTCCCATCCCTGACCCCACCCCCACTCACATGTGTGCCC
>JAJKFI010035197.1:0-15995 GCA_029204185.1 Lerista edwardsae | reverse complement strand
ACACACACACACACACACACACACACACACACACACACACACACACAAACCCCAACTACTACACAGGATGTGAATTGGCTTTCCATAAGAGCAAACCCCTCTCTGGGTTTTTCAAGAACAATGTTGTGCGGATCCGGCGTTCACCCAAATCCCTCCCCTCCCCACGAGCAGTGCATACCGATGCTGCATTGCTGCCGTCTTCACCTGATCTGAGCATTGGAACTCTCTGGGCAGTCACATGTATGGCACGATGTCCCAGCAGGTTTTACACCAGGACGTAATCATAGATGTCTACGGATGTCTATGGATGTTACAATGGATACCTCTGCCCAGACTGAGTAAAGACTGCAGTGACAGAGCAGTGGAATGGTACGCTGTTCTCAAGACAGGAAGCAGGTTTGGGTTTTTTTGCACAGCGGTCTCCAGTTTGAAGACCACTGGTTTAGGCAGCCCTGAAACAAGAGTAGGAGCGTGAAATGAAAGGTATCCATGCATCGACGCAAGAATATTCTTCTCTGTCCTCTCAGTGACATTCAGTACTATCCCGAATAGCACATTGCTGGGACCCAGGGGAGCTTTATAGCTTCAGCATGCAAAAACGTTTTCCTGTGCAGTCCCTCGGCATCCTAAGAGACCATTTCATAAGCAAGAGATTGGCAGGGAATCCCTGTGGCCCAATGACAGCTGCACATGGTGCTCCTGGGAGCGTTCAGCTCGGTCTACTGTGAAACAGCAGGATGTGGAATTCTCCTGGCATAGCTAAAAAAAGGGGGGGTCGCATTGCAATCGGGAATGGTGCTAAGCTCACCATAGTCATGGCTGAAGCGCACTTTCTATTATAAGCTCTGGCGTTATGTGACATGAACTCCATGTTCAGCAAATGACACTGAGCCATGTGAAATGGTCCGTGTATAATAGGTAAAGGGGGCTGAATCACACGAGCATCTTACTCAGAATCTTTTTTAAAAACGTGATCTAAAAGAGAGTCTGCCCGTATGAGCCAATCACTCTGCTTGTGTGAAATATTGATTTGGCAAACGTAAGATCCTTCAGATGGAGCTTGAGGGCTCACCCAATCCTCCTTCCTGGTCCGCTAGGATCCTGGATCCTGGGACAGTGCCACGGCTCAATGGCAGTGCACATAGTCTGCAAGTAAACTATGTGTAAAGGCCCATATCCAATCCTTGCCATTGCCAGTTAAACACATCAAACTACACATTACAGCAAACACATTTTTCCTGTCTTTCTTTTAAAAAAAAGGTAGCTACAGAGGACTGACTGATCAGGACTGTGGCATGTGTGTTGGAAAAGGGGTTCAAGCAAGCAAAACAAGCAGCAGGAGACCCCCACTTATAAGATAATTTATAATTTATTGGCCAAGTATATAAACTATACCTGGAATTTGATACGGCCACCGGCTACATACATACAATACTACACATACATGATAAACAATAAATACACAGAACAAATAAGGACATAATTCAGAATAAAGCATCGCCTCAAACTCCAAAGTCACCTCATCATATTTGCAAGTTCAGCAGTTCAATGGCACAAGGAAAAAAACTATTTTTGTGCCTCGATGTTTTGGTGTACAGAGTCTTAAATCGACGACCAGAAGGGAGAAGGTTAAACAAGTTATAGCCAGGGTGCAAAGGATCTGCAGCAATCTTTTCTGCTCGATTTTTAACCCGAGCAATGTACAAGTCTTCTATTGAGGGCAGATCAGTTCTAATTATTTTTTCAGCAGTTCTAACAGTCCTCTGGAGCCTTTGCTTATCCAGTTTGGTTGCCGAACCAAACCAAACAGTTATGGAATTGCAGAGGACAGATTCAATAATGCCTCTGTAAAATTGGACAAGCAATTCACGAGGCAGGTTAAATTTCCGAAGTTGACGCAGGAAATACAATCGCTGATGAGCTTTTTTAATGATACCGCTGATATTAGTTGACCATTTCAGATCCCGAGAGAGTACAGAACCCAAAAACTTAAACGACTCCACCACAGAAACCATACTGCTTTGGATGAAAAGTGGGAGTAAAGAAGGGGGGTGCTTCCGAAAGTCTACTATCATCTCCACAGTTTTTTGTGAGTTGAGCACTAAGCTGTTACTGCTGCACCACGCAACAAGATGCTCAACTTCCCATCTGTAAGTGTATTTACCACTTTCTATGGTAAATATTCCACTACCCCACTTGTTTGCTGCTATCGATGAACACTCAGTGTGACAGGCAGTTACGGCTTCAAAAGGAAATGCTCTGCTTACAATTGTTTCTTAAACATGCCCATTTTCTGAACTATCAGACGCTTCCACGACTTAAGGAACAGAAGCCCTATGGCTGTTCCCTTTGTGTGGAAGTTAGGGGTGGGTGATGCTCTTTGGTAATGGCTGCCTGCCAGGGAGGACAGAGGTCAGCAGCATGGAGAGTTCTCCTTGGTAGTCAAGGGGCAAGAAAAGAACGGGAACATGTGAGAGAAAGTTACTCAATGGCAACACCTCCTTCAGGCACCACAGAGAGCAGGTAAGGGGTCTCAGAGTGTTGCAGAATACACTGCCCTCCAGCAGGGATGTGCCATAGTGCTGTGAGGCACACAGTACCCTGGATCCCCATGACCTGGAAGTGTTACATCACTTCTGGGTCATTCAGGGCCTCCAAACAGAACCGGAACTTCATTCTAGTTTTATGTCCAGAGCCTTTCTGAGGCCCGTAGGTGTGGCCTTGGAAAGGCTTCGGATGCAACCTAAGAACATATCTGGTCACATCCGGAGCTGAGGTCCAGGAGCTCAGGGGAGGCTCAACCTCCCCTGACCCCACATCCTTGCCTTGCAGGGTCCTGCAGCAGCATTGCACCCATATTGCAACAATGGGATGGTTTATTTGATGCCTCTCCCCCTCCAGCTTCTACTTGCCCCTGGAGGACAGTTACTATTAGAACCCACAGCGACAATAGCAGCTTCAGGGGTAGGAGCAGAATTTTCAATGGGAAAGCAGCGTAAGGAAAAAGACCACTGCACTGAGGTCCTGACCCTGATTTTCCCCCTCACCCACACACCTCACCCACACACCCAACTATTAGCAATGTGAGAAAAACCCTGGAGACTCAGGTGCAATCCTAACCTGGAGTTAGGCCGGCACAGTTAGGCCAGCAAAGTTTGGCTGGCACAAGAGACACCATAAAGTACATTTGGACCACTCTTGGAGTCAGAGAGGCCAGCACACAGTGTGTGCCATCCTCCCTGACTCTGAGAGTGGTCCAAACATACTTTACGGTGGCCCTTGTGCCAGCCAAACTTTGCTGGCCTAATCGTGCCGGTCTAACTCCAGGTTAGGATTGCACCCTCAGTAAAGTGGGACCTATAAAGTACATTACTGCAGTGGATGCAATTAGGATTGCATCATAAATTGTGAATGGCAAGCCATTTGCAGTGGTAAAAATATGCTTCATAGGGCCATACCAAATATATATAAAAATATATTAAATATATTGCAAGGCACAGTACAGAAATATTGATTGATTGACTTGGGAGAGCTGCTGTCCATCAGAACATATTGGGCTCAATGGACAGATCCTCTGATTCAAGATGAAAAACTCTATTTTTTTCATACTGCCCTGGCAGACAAAGGGTCCTTTTGTTGAAATTCAGCTGTAAAATGGCAACTGAATGAGACAAGTGAAGGCCGAACTCCTTCTGCATCTAAGTGATTCACAATTAGGCTGCAATCCTATCCACACTTTCCTGGGAGCAAGCCCCACGGAACACTAGGACTGACTTCTGAGTAGACGTGCATAGGAATGAGTCCTTAATCCTTTAAAAGTTGATTAATTTGGATAATCAAATGTCATATATTAATTTTTTTAAAAGAAGATAAATTAATTGATTGGGGTGTCTAGTCCTTGTTATACTATGAACAACAATGCTGGACTCATGGGGGGGTGGGTGCGCCATCGCTTTTAGTGTTTCAGTAGTTTTCTGAAATCTGCCACCTTCGCTGGGCCTCACGTGACGTGTCACCCCCTCCATGTCCTTCCAGTATGAAACTTGGGCTGTACCAACTCCTCCACCCCCTGGCTAGCTACACTTAACAACATTAAGTGTAACAACATTAAGGCAGCACGGTCTCTGTAGTGGAGTCGTTTAGGTTCTTGGGCTCTGTACTCTCTCGGGATCTGAAATGGTCAATCAACATTGATGGCATTATTAAAAAAGCTCACCAGCGTCTGTACTTCCTACGACAACTTCGGAAATTCAATCTGCCTCGTGAGCTCCTTGTCCAATTTTACAGAGGCATTATCGAATCTGTCCTCTGCTCTTCCATAACTGTTTGGTACGGTTCGGCAACCAAACTGGACAAGAACAGGCTTCAGAGGACTGTCCGAACTGCTGGAAAGATAATCAGAGCTGATCTGCCATCAATGGAAGAGTTGTACATTGCACGGGCTAAAAAGAGAGCGGAAAAGATCGCGGCAGATTCACGACATCCTGGCCACAACTTGTTTAATCTTCTCCCCTCTGGTCGGCGATATAAGACACTGTACACTAAAACATCGAGGCACAAAAATAGTTTTTTTCCCTGTGCCATCAAACTGCTGAACTTGTAACCATCTGACGCGACTGGGAGTTGAGGCAACTGGTGTTTGCAGAATTTGTTCTTAATTGTCTTGTGTATTCTTTGTTTATGGTGTGTGTGTAGTGTTTTTAAGTGTGGCCGGTAGCCATATTAAATTCCGGGTATGGTCTACATACCTGGCCAGTAAATAAATAAATAAATAAATAATAATAATAATAATAATAATAATAATAAGTTTCCAAAAGGTCACTGCATACAAATGCAATTGACAAATGTCCAGGGGCAACCACAAATTGCTTTCTGGTGGTCAGCTGTCCCTGGGCAGCAGTTCTCTGTGCACTGTATACAATTTGGAAGGGGGGGGATGCAAGATGGACTCCATCCCTCCCTTGAGTTGTCTTGTCTCATTACATTTTAGGTTTCAGGAACACTTGGAAGCAGCAAGACTGTTTCTCTACTGCTTCTGAGGGTCTCCAAAGCATGGAGCAAAAGATTGCTTCCCAGGCCTTTCCTCAAATTATCTCCACATGCCAAAGCACTCAGGGAAGGGTTTGTGGAAAGGTTATAATAATGCAAGATTACAAAGTCCATGGGAACTCTGTGGATCCCAGAGTTCCACCTGCAGTTCCTTTGATAAAGTTCAAGCTTTAAGTTTAACCCAAGCTATTCTGGGCACAATCCAGAGGCCATTTTAGGCTGGCACATGTCCCTTGTGCCAGCCTGGCAGTGTCACAAACATGCCATAAGGATGCGCACTAGCCTGTCTGCACCAGGACCCTGCAGCAGGTAAGGTTGCCTGAGTTTGGCAGGTACAGGCGGTCGGAGAGGATGGAGGGAGGGTGCGGGGAGGTGGCCCCATGGGCTGGCCAGTCCAGGGAGGGGTGTAGTATTAGCATCCGGAACTAATCCGCATCCCTGGCCTGGTCAGCTTTGCATGGGCCACTCAGAGTTGTGCCAGCAATTTTGCTGGTGTAGCTCTGAGTAGCACTATTGGGGCTGCTGGCGCTTACCCCAAGGTGGCCTCCAACTGCCTTCTATACTGTGCTGGATACAGCGCAGGCCTGCCAGCCTGCCAGTTCCATCACAGTATAGGATTGGGCTGCCCATTGCATTGGATATCTGGGAGAGAAGGGCAAGAATTTCAGACTTCCAGCCCAGGAGGGGGCGAATAAGGCAGAATCCATAAGGTAGAACCCTAAACCCATTCAGGAGCACCGATTTGGGCCGCGCGGTCTCCTCAGATCTGCACCCGCTGTTTAGCAGGTGCAGATCCGAGTAGCACAATGGGAAGGCTGGTGCGTCCCCTCTGGTAAGGGTGTGAACGTTCCCTTGCCACGGGGAGACTCCAGCCTCCCATATACTGAGCTGGATTTGGCGCAGGCCCGCCATCCTCGCTAATCCAGCGCAGTATAGGATTGTGCTCTTAATGTCTTTGATCAAAACAGGGTGGCAGAGAAATGCTAAGAATGCATGTTGATTTAGAGAGTGCCGCAATGATGTAAGGCTGCAGAAATAAATCAGTCAAAATTCGAGACACACCCTTGGCATCAGAATTCTATCACGCCCTTAACTCATTTCTGCAGGTAGCTTCATGTGCAGAGTAGAACCATAACCAAGAGTGTAGTTGAGATTACCTATATTTGTACAAACAAATTTGCACTAGCTGTGTGTTAAATGTCACACAAGAAACATGCTGTTCAACAGTGCACATAATGGGAAAAACAAGCATTGGATAAGTGAAAGACAGGTTTGGATGGATAAGAACAGTGATGTCATACAGGGGGTATGCGGGGGTACGCGAGTACCGGTTTCTAGGATTACAGCTGGCCCTGCCCATTCGCCCGCCCACTCGTCGACTCCACCCTCTGCAACATTTGAATTTCCTGCATGTTTGAGTTGCCTGCATGTTCTCAGAGCCAGGCAGGCAGGCAGGCAGGCAGCGAGCAGAGCCTTTCCTTTCCTTGCCACTGAAAAATGAGTTGCTCTGGGGTTTTAACATGATGCCAGGCCTCCTTAACATGTTCTGGGGGTGCTGTGGAATACTGTTGCAACTGTTGGGTCAGTTTAAAATCATCTGAGGCCTCAAAAAGGGCTTTTTTCATGTCACTTCCTGCCACGACATCACTTCTGGCTTATGACGTCACTTCCGGTGGGCGGGTCCCGACACGTGCCAATCAAAAGTGAGTACCTGTTCTTAAATCATTTAGATGACACCACTGGATAAGAAGAACCATTCTGGACCTCCCTGGATGATAACAATCAATCAATCAATCAATCAATCAATCATCAGTATTTATATACCACTTTTCAACACTAAGTTCCCAAAGGGGTTTACAGGCAAATAATAAAGTTAAATGGCTCCCTGTCCCAAAAGGGCTCACAATCTAAAAAATGCAGACCACCACCAGCAACAGCCACTAGAAAAGACACTGAGCTGAGGTGAAGAGGGACAATTACTCTCCCCCTGCTAAACCTAAGAGGAACACCACTTGGAAAAGTGCCTCTTGCCCAGTTAGCAGGGATGTTAGCAAAGACAATTGGGTCCACAATTTTCAAACTATAGACGCTGCCTGAAATATGCTTTCTGAAATATTGGTGACCTGAGATAAACCAGAATAAAAGATTTGAGGATTGGAACTTTATGGATGTTCTCCTAAAGCAGTGGTTCTCAAACTTTTTAGCACCAGGACCCACTTTTTAGAATGACAATCTGTCCGGGACCCATCAGAAGTGATGTCATGGCTGGAAGTGCTGTCATTGTGATGCCAGAACCTGCTGCTTTTCTGAGAATGCAGCAATAAGTTGGGTTATTTCTCAGCCATTTTCCAAGTGAATCAGAAAGAAAAAAGCCTATTTACAACATTGACACAAACAAAACAACCATACAGCCTTCCCCCTTTCCAGAATCCCATTTTCCCATATTTTCAACACGGCTGCTCTAGCTGCTTCGTGACCCACCTGAAATTGGCTCACACCCCACTGGTAGGTCCCGACCCACAGTTTGGGAACCACTATCCTAATGTATTATTTGGACTGCCTTTTCCCATTTAATCCATGAATAAACATCAGTCTGTATGTGCTATTGCTGGACTCTGTGTGGCGTATCTATATATATAAAAACGGACGTGGGTATGTTTGTGTGTATGTATGTATGTGTGCGGGTGTATATGTATGTATGTTATGCATAGGCTCGGGAATGCCTGGACCGATCCGCACGAAATTTGGCAGGAATACACCTTGCAGCCTGGAAAGAAACACTGCGGGGGTCAGACCCCCCTACAGCCCCCGGGGGGGGAGGGACAGCGAGGGGATTGTATTGGAGTGAAAGTGTGCTGCCACCCTGTGGTCACAAAGGATTCTGCAGGTCATGAGCTGGGATTGCACTCACTGAGCTGATACACAGGAAGAGACCTCAGAAACGAAAGTGAAACTGCTTTGCACTGCCTGAGTTGCCCAGGCTGGAAAGAGCATGATCCAGAGAGTTCCAACACCCAGTCGAATCTGAGAGGGACCTATTTCCAGAGGGCTAACTGGCCACCTCTTCCTGTTTCTCACACGTTGGTGCTATCCTACCACAGGACCTGCAGACAGTGTTCAGTGAGTGTGACAATTTCATTACGCTCCTTTGCTTGATTCTGTCCCTGTATTCATTCCTTCTCCTAATAGAAGTTGGGGATACTTTGTCCCCCGGGCAACGCCGGGTAACAAAAGGCTAGTGATAAATAAAACTCTGCATTGTATATTTGGAATAAAGACATAACTGGACCATACAGTGTGTAGTGGGCTGTCGCCGGCCTAAAGACAACCTTGGGCCTCCAGCAACAGAATGGCACAGACAAGGTCACTGAATTTGGCTTCGCCCTAATATAATGGTTGCAGTGATTGACTCTTTCCATACTGAGCGGCTCTTGAAGGCACAAGAATTCACGTCAAGGACAAACAGCAGCAGCCCTGAGTCTGCCTCCCACTTCCTAGAAGGAAAAGTCGTTGGTCAGAATGCTGCCTTATGATGTCAAACTATCTCTGTGATGGTGTTTTGGATGTCTAGGCAAGCATCTAACGAAGCAAGCCAATGAAATGCCCTTTGTTATAATTAATTACTTTGCCCCCACCGTGCAACACAGCGGAGCAACAGGCAGAGAAAACCCCATAACATGCCCTTGTTTTTTGTTTTGTTCTTCTGGATGGAAAA
This sequence comes from Lerista edwardsae, assembly GCA_029204185.1. Taxonomy (NCBI): domain Eukaryota; kingdom Metazoa; phylum Chordata; class Lepidosauria; order Squamata; family Scincidae; genus Lerista; species Lerista edwardsae. Next base: position 7,231 of record JAJKFI010035197.1, on the reverse strand, counting down.
ACAGAATGTCCTGCCAATCCGAAAGCATGAAACTTACAAAGTTGAATAAACACTTTGTTCCTGGCACCTGGGGAATCAAAGTTCTTCCCCTCTTTCCCGCCCACCACCCCAAAGGATATGTGGTGGTGGGAAACTGCGCTGTAATCACTGACCCATCACTGCGAGGAGGTCCTGAAAAGCTGCTGGACTGGGGCGTGCTTTGAGTGAGTGAGTGAAAGGGTCAAAGAACCTGACTGGGAGAAATGCCTTTTATTTGGGCCCGTCCAGAGGATCAATTCAAGGAGTAGCCCTTTCACAGATTAGTGTTGCTTTAGGTCCCAATTCAAAGCAGGCGGCATGCAGTGGCCTGGGGCTAGCCTTGCAGTGGGTCAGTGACTAGCTGTGCTGCTGCCTCCCCATTGCTGCTGGCATAAAGGAGCTGGCAGTGCTGCTCCCTTAGAGCACAAGCGTAGGCTTGTCTACTCAGAAGTAAGATCCATTGTCTCCAATGGGTCTTACTCTCAGGAAAGTGTGCCTAGGATTGCAGCCCTAATTTCCTCTGCCATTCACTAAACGTAGAGAAGGGGAGCCAGACGATGCCTATTTGCTCTGGCCCCTAATGCTGATGTGCCTGCAGACCACTCCTCCTTCCCACAGCAGCACAGAGTACATCTGTTTGACCCAGCGGTGTCATTCAGCCGGAACGCTGGGCAGGACATCCGGGTGATTGACAGCCCGCCTGTCGCGTTCCGGAGCGTTATGCCATTTGCGTACCGAACGCAAGCGGTGTAATTGGTTACGCAAATGGCGTAATGCTCAGGAACGCGATGGGCGGGCTGTCAATCACCCGGATGTCCCGCCCAGCGTTCCGGCTGAATGACACCGCTGGTTTGACCCCTTTCTCAAGAAAGCTCCATGTAGGGCCAGTCCTAAGCAAATGTGATCCATGTCATCCCATTGGGCCCCACACTTTGGGGGGCAGCACTTTGGGGGATCCTGTACCAGCACAGCAAGTATATTATCTGCTGCTGCGGTGGAGATGTCTATGGGCTGTAAGTCAGTGGGGCGAGCAGAGCAGCTTTGTCTTGGACCCTCCCACCTGCCCCTGCCTCTGAACAACCCAAAATATGCTTCCTGGAAGCAGTTGGCAATGCCACCATCATGTCACCACCAACTATTTCCAGGTGCCCCACTTTGTGCATGATACCACAAGTGCTCTTCTTGGTGAGTGGGGGGCCCCACAGGGAGAGTGGGCAGAGGCGTTTCTATAGGGAGGGCAAAACTCTAAGTTTTTCAAGAAGCCTTACCCTGTCTTGTAAATCCCTCCTTTCCCTTGCTGCTGTAGTATAGCCAGTAAGCAACGCCAAGATGTTGCTGTTCCCTATGAGGATTGGCTAAAACGGTGCAGGAGAGGAGTGATTTCCACCGCAAGGTAAGGCTTATTGCAAAACTTAAAGCTTTGCCCTCCCTGTAGAAATGCCACTGAGAGTGGGAGCCCTGCAAGAACGCCCCACATTGATCCCTGCTGCTCCTGAAGCCAGCCTGTCTGAATGCACCACTGCAGAGGACGGATACTGTAGATGTGATAGTATTAGGGAACAGAACCAGTGGACATGATGTCATTCCGCCTCTCTGACATGGGAGAACAAGGGCTTCTGAAAGGGGCTCAGGGCAAGATGCCTGATTGGCCCCTGATTCCTAAATGCCCTGGGGTAATAGAGGTGCATTGAAAGTGGATTACAGCTGTTGTGGAAATGCAGCCCTGGATAGGTTGAGATTGAAGTACCCACATTTATTTAGTAATAATTTTGTAATGTATAGTTTGTTTTGTCATGGCTTGGAGCCCCTGGAGGCCCCAGTCCTGTGTGTTTAGCTCCCTTGCCCCGCTTCCTCAGTCCTGGCAAGAGCACAAGAGAGATTCAAGGAGAAAAGTGTGTGTGTGTGTGTGCACAAAATTGACAAGTGCTTCAACTCATCAGACCAGTTCAGTGGTGTCATCCAAATTATTTAGGAACAAGTACTCACTTTTGATTGGCACTTGTCGGGGTCCGCCCACTGGAAGTGACGTCATAAGCCGGAAGTGATGTTGTGGCAGGAAGTGAGGTCATAGCTGGAAGTGATATAATGACAGGAAGTGAGGTCATAGCCGGAAGTGAGGTCATGATTGTTGCCATGGATGTGATCATGTTTGTAATAACTTCAGCTTGTGGTTAGTGTTGATTTAACTTCTGTTGCTTTGCTTTCTAGAGATGTGTATAGACATATTTTGCTTCAACTGTTCCCTGGTTAAATAGCAGGCTGGACTGTACTAGATTGTGAGCCCTTTTGGGACAGGGAGCCATTTAAATTTAATGTTAAATGCAAGGAGCTGGCAAGGAGCAGGAGGGGGAACGGGCGCCCACTGGGCCGGGCGACCACGTGGGCACCCAACCGAGCGCCGGACTGGCCAGCAAGGAGCAGGAGGGGGAACGGGCGACCAAAAAAAGACCGCGTGGGGGCTGGGGCTTAGGGGAGGCTGCAGGAGGAACCTGCTGGATCTGCGCGGCTGGAGGGAGCGGGAGCCCCAGGCAGCCTACCTTCTCACACTTGCTGCCTTATTCCCGGGTCTCCCTCGCTGCTGCTGCTGCTGCTGCCGCCGCCTCCGGTCCTCTCGCTCCGCTGCTGCCACCACCACCACTCGCTCCGCTGCCTGCCTGCTTGCCTCCTCACAGAAAGTGCAGGCAATGGCTGCGGGTGTGCAGTACACATGCGCAGCTGCTGAGCCAACCAGCCGACGGGGCCAGCTTCGAGTGGGCGGGGCCAGCTCAACTTCTAGGAACCGGTACTCGCATAGTGGTGCGTAGTGGGTGCATGACATCACTGGACCAGTTGGTTTCAGCTCCTGTGACAGTCTACTGTACTTTTTGGAGCATCAGCACTGGTATTACAGTCACAATATGACACGGTCACAATTCGGGTGATTTTGCCTGCCATTTATGTCTCATAACCACATTTCAGCTCTCCATGTGATACAGAAGGATTGTAACTATTTTGAAACATTCTCAGTCCCTTTCAAGAGAGAGGTGCATGAGTCCACTCTTTTCAGATATTTCTAATAAGATCTTGGATTAACTGTATCAAATATCAGATTCCAGCTCATGGGGAAGTAAAGCATCAGAGTTTTGACACCCCCTTGAGTAAGAGAATGAATCAGTCAGCTCTAAGCCGTGTGTGTGTGTGTGTGTGTGTGTGTGTGTGTGTGTTCCCAAAAATCTGCCAGATTCATGAGCACATTCTGTTTGATTCACTCAGAGGCAGATGCTGAATTAAGCATCTTGAGGACAAACTCCATCATCCATCTTCAGACCCATTTTGTTCTCGTTGAAGGGAAGATAATTGCTTCCAGCACTGAAATGGTTGACAACTGAAATGGAAATGCTTGAAACCGTGAAAATGCGCACCAGTATTAACTGACACCAAATCTAGCATTAAAAATGACAACAGAAACTGGCGGGGGTTTCTGTCTTCCAGGATGTTTTGCTAATGCTGATGTGACACTCACCATCCTTCCACAAAGGGGCTTCAAAGAGAGACTGCAGCATTGTGAAATTGCTGAGCTTATCAGAAAGTTTGATTCTATTTGTCTAGGCTTGACTAAAGACAATAGTTTCCTCTTTGCCACCTACAGGTGCTAAATTAGCACAGATAAGCTAGGGAAATTGTGTTATCTCCTCTTTCCGCTGTTGTGAAGGGATACTGTGCTTATGCTGTGCACATTTTAGCTTTACATAGGCTGTATTTTTGCATTATATGGCCATTTGGTTCCACTATTTACTATCCATTCTGTATATAGTACCTATGTATGAATGTGAGTGTGGGTGTGTGTCTATCGGCAGATATAAATCACATATACACAATGAATCTGTTAATCATTAAGGTACCACATGACTCTTCCTTGCAATGGTAAACTTAACATCATGCTCTATTGAGACATTTAAACAACAACCAACTTCTACTTTCTTCATTAGAATGTCTTTTCTGCCAATTATTTGAACTTGGAAAAGTATTGTGTTTCATTTAAACATTTAGCTCATTCTAAATTCTTGGAGAATGTGGCAGTAGTTTTACAACATGTGTATGAAAATGGAAATATGAGATTTTAAAAGATCCCAAATAACTATAAAAGGTATGTTACAGTATTCACATATGCATATAAGTGCCACTGCTCTTAATACGACTTACTCAGAATTAAATGTACTGTGCATGCGATTGCAGTCTTACAGCCCAATTCCACCCCCCACCATCCTCTGCCATGCAGCCATGCTGACAGACCTTGCGCTGCTTGCAGTGGTGGAGGTTATCAAACAGCCAGAAGAACCAAGTACAGATTTTTTTTACTTATCTTCTTGCAGGCTGCCTGGTCACCAATGGGTCTTCTCACATAACCACCAGCTATTTTGCTGGTGTGCATTGCTGGAGAAGAAGGGGGCAGGTTGGGAAAGGGCATTGCCACTGAGATCCTCCCCCTCTTGCCCCTGAACTACCCCTAGTTCAGCCCAGTTCCCACCCCGATACTCCCTGAGCTGCCCTTCCATCATTTTAACAGTAGAGCATCTGGATGGTTCTGGCATTTCTGCTGGTGGCTCCATAGCAGTAGTGCAATGTTTCTACCATTGCAAGGCCACTTACATCCCTGATTGCTCTTGCCAACTCATTGCTTATAATATACGATGGTGATTACCCTACCTTGGTCACACACTGAGTTAAGCCATAATACCAGAGTTTTAGACTAGCCTAATGTCTGGGAAAAATTAATGCTTCTTTCAGAAAACGCATTCACAGCCTTTGCAATTGGGGTGTGGACTTGCACAAAGGGCACTTTAGGCTTGGTTTTGGCTGAAATATGGATCAACTGGTAGATCATTTGTGATTGCAATAGATCAGCAAGTGTTTCTGACTCCCAATTATCTGACGAGAGCAAAAAGGAAAGAAATTGCCCTATATCTGCTGAAATGAAGAAAGTAGGGAGAAAAACCAGGACATGGTTGTTGTTTTGTGAAATGATTGGTACTAGTACAAAAAATAAGTTTCTATGCTGAGCATGCATTCCAAGGAAATCTGATCCTTAATTCTATGTCTACTTGTCACGATATTTTGCATTTGGCTCCGATTGATGAAACTGGTGGTAGCAGCAAAGATATAAAATGAAAAAAACCTAGATCCTGCAAGCTCTAAATCTCATCATCCTTTTTTTGGATGACTGCACTAAACACTATCACGTATCTCCTCATCACTTACCATGGCGTGCTTGTAGCCATATGGGAAGCTGATTTCATGTATTCGTGACTGTGTGGACAGATGCTGTGTGACAGATGTCTCTCTTTGTGAAAGTAGCTTGTGAGAGCCACACTGATTGTCCTTTTGGTCATTCATGCCCTTTTTCAAATATGTTGTGTCACTTTATGATTTTTTTTTTGAAGCGTTTGGACTTTGTGAACCCTCTTAGTTCTCTCACTCAAGCTTCATAATTTATCTGCATTTGTATGTATTTTTTCGTACAGGCCTGCCCTGGTATCTGCTGGTATTCCATTCCAGACCCCTCCATTGATACTGGGAACACCTTTTCAAAGATAGGGGAACATCAATGGTTTTGCTGCAACAGGGTAAAAAAAAGATTTGTTTAATGTTCCCCTATCTTTTTAATAAGAGTCCCACTATCCATGGTGTTTGTGGCTAACCCTGGATACCACATCAGTGGATGCTGGGGCACAGCTGTATTTTTATACTGAGCTTCCTCCAAGGAGCCCAGGGTGGTGTATTTAGTTCCCTGCCTCCTTGTGTCCTCACAACAACCCTGTGAGGTTAGGTTAAGAAAGAGTGACCGCCCAAGGCCACCCAGGAAGCTTCATGGCTGAGCAGGGATTTGAACCTGGATCTTCCAGGTGTAAGTCCAGCTCCAGAACCAGCACACCATCCTGGCTCTTCAGCAGTGATGTCATGCAGGGGGTACGCGGGGGTACGCGAGTACCGGTTTCTAGGATTACAGCTGGCCCCGCCCATTCGCCCGCCCACTCGTCGACTCCGCCCTCTGCAACGTTTGAATTTCCTGCATGTTTGAGTTGCCTGCATGTTCTCAGAGCCAGGCAGGCAGGCAGGCAGCGAGCGGAGCCTTTCCTTTCCTTGCCACTGAAAAATGAGTTGCTCTGGGGTTTTAACATGATGCCAGGCCTCCTTAACATGTTCTGGGGGTGCTGTGGAATACTGTTGCAATTGTTGGGTCAGTTTAAAATCATCTGAGGCCTCAAAAAGGGCTTTTTTCATGTCACTTCCTGCCATGACATCACTTCTGGCTTATGACGTCACTTCCGCTGGGCGGGTCCCGACACGTGCCAATCAAAAGTGAGTACCTGTTCTTAAATCATTTAGATGACACCACTGCTCTTCAGTATTTACATAGCAAATAAAGTGACATTGTTGACAGCATTTTTGTCTGTGTTTTCCAGGAGATATTGAAACTTCCATTGGACGTCCACTCTAGAAAATCTAGGATGCAGAGAAGCTTCTTCCTAGTTGTTTCTTCTTCTAGAAACTTCTTCCTGGGCTCCTTGGAGGAAGCTCAGTATAAATTGGACAACATGGCAAGGGACAACCAATGCCCACTGTTGTATTCAACAAATTACGATGACTGTTATAGGATTCTGTGCTATATGTGTGTGTACGTGAGGCTCTTAGATGCAGCAGCTTGGGTGGTGGAATGCACAACCACTCAGAATGTTGATCAAATAGAGGAGCATCAAACCAAAGCAAGGCTGTTTCCCTCCCCGCACTTGCCAAACAGATCAAATCACTCCTTGCACTGCAACAGTGAGTACAACATGTCATGTAACTACAACAGCAAGGTCAATTGACCATAGACTGCGGAGCCTCATGCAAGGCAATCAAAAAATGGGTCAGGAGAAGCGGTAAGCCTTGATTGTGCGAAGCAGGCCTGCCGAACATGACTTTGAGATTCCCATATTAAATCCAACGATGGCAATTTAATTAGATTGTACATCACAACCAATGCTAACTTCCCACAGCGTATTTTATTTAAATACTAGCTTTTATGTACCCGGCTTCGCCCGGGTGTTTATATGTGCCATCCCCGACTCCCAGCTACTCACCAGGCATACAGATGGCCCATTTATATGTCCCATCCCTGCCCCCACTCACATGTGTGCCCCGGTGTTGATATGTCCCATCCCTGACCCCACCCCCACTCACATGTGTGCCC